>OLKM01000334.1:240000-358307 GCA_900291075.1 Melanogrammus aeglefinus
TGATAGTATTGAATCGCCAGTTACTCTGTGAGTCCCCTCTCTCTCTCGCTCTCCCTCTCCAGGCTGCAAAGGCCGAAGCCCTCTCTCTCAAAAATAGACCAATTTAAAAGATTGTCGTCTGCATTAGTCACTTAAGTCTTAGAACAAAAAGGATTGTAGGGGGTTGTGGTTGAAAAATCCTAAAGTCATCCTTTAAAATGAACAGAATGAAAATTCAATTGAGACTACAGGGAGCACTCATTCATTTTAGGAGCCCTGTCCCTGTGCCAGGCCCAGGGTTAAGGTATCTCTACACGAGAGTGAACTACGGACAGAGTGCAGTGTATATATATTGTATTCCATCCAACATCTAAAGCTTGTGTGAGCAAGTGTTTCCGTTGCGCGGTGTGTTCAGAAAACCCTTGAGCAGGCAGATTTTGATCTCTTCCCCAGGAGTGGAGAGTAAGTGAATCTCTCCTTTGAACTGAGCCGCACATCCTCACCCTCGGAGCAACCTCCTCCCCCTCCTGTTCCGATGGCTCCTCCGCTCCCACCGAGGCGCTCCACGCTGCACACTGTCAGGGCCCGCTTTGATTCCACCTCAGGGAGGGTGCCGGGGCCCGCCCTTCTCCAGCGAGGTTGCGGCGTGTAAATGAGGCAGCGCAGGTATTTCCTACCAAGAGACTTTGAACTCACGCTTCCCCTGAGAGCGGGCTGCTTTTGATATACCCGGCCTTTAAGATAGTTTGGAGATATCTGTAGGCCTAATTAGAACCCTTATTAGTGGAGGGCTGAAGCACATCGCCCGTTTGGTGGGCAGGACCCATCATCATTATTTTACCTGGAGCCGGACCCCTGGCTTCGACAAGGGGAGCCAGGCACTCTGATTTATAGCCAGGAGGAAGCCCAGGACGTAAGTGGAGGAGGAGGAGAAGATGAACGGGGGCGTAAGCAACGCGAGACGGTATGGAAGGAAAGAGAGAACGGGAGAAAGAAAGAACGAGAGAATCGAAGAAAGAACAGGAGTCAGAAAAAGGAATGAAGGAAGGCGAACCAAAACACACTAATAAACAGTAAACAAACAGCAGCAACACTCTGGGGATTAGAGAGCTGTCTGACTGCAGGGCATTGACACTTAATGAAACAAAAATGGTCCATTTACATCGCAAACAAAGATGTGTTTCGTCTAATGTAAATCACTGTCTTAAACTTCATTATATGATGCACATTGCTCCATTTGAGGGGGAAACAGAAATCAAGATGACAACCGAAAGCAGAAACTAATGCAGTGCTGGAAGAGACACTAGCTAACACTCTCTCCAGATCTGCAGTGAGTGGAGCCCACATGAACACAGTCTCCTTCACAACAGATCAGTGCATCATACTGTGGAGCAGGCAAGGGACTCACATGTATGGGTCTTCTTCCCAGCTGCTGAGACGCCTGCAAGACAGAGAAGGAAAATAATGAAGCAAAGACATTCTGATATGAGGCATTCACGTTTCACTGAGCGTTAAAGGAACATGAAAATAAAGGCAAATTAAATGGCGAGGAGACTAGACCCACCAACGATAATGACCATTCTCTGTGGTTGGTTTCCTGCGCCCCACTTCATCAGAGATGATGAAAGCCAGTGAAGATGTCTCAGTTTAAAATCGATTCTCATCTACCAGACATGCAGTGCTTGAGAAGAGCTGCAGTATTAAAAGGCCAGTACTTGTAAAAGTGAAAAGTAGAGCAGTGTGTATAGAGAGCACAGACAGAAGCAGGTGGTTGGCATGGCCTCCAGAAGGCCATGGAGAATGGGCTGTTCCTCGGGCACCAATCTGCTGGGCCACAATAACATGCTCTACTGATGCCTGTCACAACTCACACAATCTGGCCAAGGTCACACTGTGCGTCTGTGCGTGTGTGCGTGTGCGTGTGCGTGTGTGTGTGTGTGTGTGTGTGTGTGTGTGTGTGTGTGTGTGTGTGTGTGTGTGTGTGTGTCGTGTGGTGTGTGTGTGTGTGTGTGTGTGTGTGTGTGTGTGTGTGAGTCATGAAGGTCATACATAAAAACAATGTTGTAAACATAAAGAGAGAGACAGCTACACTGCATGGTTTTGTGTGTTTGTGTTAGTGTGTGTGTGTGTGTGTGTGTGTGTGTGTGTGTGTGTGTGTGTGTGTGTGTGTGTGTGTGTGTGTGTGTGTGTGTGTGTGTGTGTGGTGTGTGTGTGTGTGTGTGTGTGTGTGTGTGTGTGTGTGTGTGTGTGTGTGTGTGTGTGTGTGTGAGAGAGAGTACCTGAGTGCTTCATCTGTTAGCATAGTGCAAGTTATTCAGTTTCTTCAGATAATGGTTCTTGTAGTATTGAACTGTAGATATTCCTAGTATTTTCTTTTTAGCATTTCCAACATGTAACTCGAAGTCTGACAACCATTAAATTAATTTTTCAGAGGCATGTTTCTTCTTAGAACACATCAACAGAAAACCATTAAATAATGATGTTAAACTTCAGCAAAACTGTTGGACAGTTTGACTGTGTAACAGTCAGTCTTCTGTCTCGATGACTAATGCAGGATGGACAGGGGTGTGTGTGTGTGTATGTGGTGAATGTGGCATTCTACAGATGTTCAGTGCTGGTGCCTTCGGCCATCTGGCTGTTCACCCTCATCAAACAGACTATGTGAGCCATTCAATCAATGTCATTCATTGATGGTGGAATGCGACCTCAAGCTCAACAGAATATGAATAATTTGTTTTGAATGATTGTCTTTTTTTTAATGCAAGTCATTTGTCTTAACTGGACATTTAACAAATCCGACTTAAAATATTCAATATTCCTCGTGAAGCCGCAAACCATGATTTGACAATTTCATCAAATTGCTATGTCCAAAGGTGTGAAAATTAATGTTTCCGGGCTCATCAATTTCCATAATATCTCAGAAACACAAATCTGTCATGAAGGTCCCCTCACCCCCAGCCAGCTTGCCACGCCCTACCCCTCCCTGCCCCGCCTGCGGCAGGCCAGGCTGACCCAGAGCTGGGTCCTCCAGCAGCCCCAGGACGGGGCTGAGGAGCAGGGGTTGGGAGCAGTCAAGGTGGGGTGAAGGGTGCAGGGGGAGGGTGTATGGTGGGGTGAAGGGTGCAGGGGGAGGGTGTATGATGGATGTGAAGGATGTGGGGCGTTGGTAGTGGGTTGGCCAAGGAGTATTGTTGGGTTGTTAATGGGTGGTGTCTGTGGGGGGGGGGGGGGTGTCTAGGGGTGGTTTAAGGGTGTGGATGGGTGGGGGTAGCCAGGATTGTTGGTTTGTTGTGACAGTAACAGAGGCAGCCTTAATTTAGACCGTTGTAATGTTATCATCATCCCAAGTGTTCCCTGTGTACGGGTGTCCCCTTTATGTGGAAGTAAGCTACAGTACAGTTCCCAGCTGTAAGTGCATTTATTTAGTATCTTCGGCGGAAGACATGAAAGAAGAAGGGTTGCACGAACTACATCCGTCAAAGATTATTTGCAAGATATGTGTGGGTGTGTGGGTGTGTGGGTGTGTGGGTGTTGAGGTTGCGGGGTCTGGGGGGGTTTTGAGGGAGAGGTTCTGGAGGCGGGGGGCCTGTTGAGGTGGAGGAGCTGTGTGGAGTCAGCATCGGAGGGGGGGGGGGGGGGGGGGGATGTTGGTGGGCGGGCCCCGTAGCGGAAGCTCTGAGTGGCCGTGCCAGGGCCAGCTGGTTTTGTTTGGGGGGGAATCGGCGTGGCAACGCAGACACGTGACGACCCGTGTCCAGCAGGGTATTTTCAGGAGCGTGCTTTGGGATCGAATGACTGGCAGCTTAAAGAGACACCTATCACTGCTGGACAGTTGCTGCGATTTGTGGTGGTGAAGAGTTTCATGCGCTCCGTTTAGTTTCCTTGAAAGTGTCTGATGGAAAAAAAACTCGTCTGAAACTACAAGTACTGATCCTGTCCTGGCGTCAACCAGGTTTTCCTGCTGAAGGGGACTCGGGTCAAGCGGCGACAGAAATGGGTTCTCCATTAAGGGCTGCCAGGCCCTCCACTGCAGAGGGGATCGCATGCATGCAAACAGACGTGCACACACCGCCGCATAGACATGCACGCGGACACAAGACTCAGGAGTAGGTTAAGGACAGCACCCCGGACGACCCCTCTTTAGGAAGGTATCAAATAACCTGAGTGAGAAAGGGGTAACTCATGGCAGAGAGAGAGAGAGAGAGAGAGAGAGAGAGAGAGAGAGAGAGAGAGAAGAGAGAGAGAGAGAGAGAGAGAGAGAGAGAGAGAGAGAGAGAGAGAGAGAGAGAGAGAGAGAGAGAGAGAGAGAGAGAGAGAGAGAGAGAGGGGAATAGGGACCATATCGATTGTGAAAGAGTGAAGAAAAAACAGTGGGAAGGTGCAGTGGGAAAAAGTGAGGTAAGTGGGAAAAGAGCAGAAAAAGGAGTCCAAAAGACTCAAAGTCACTATGACTTTTTACATTCATTTATTTTTGTCTCTCCAACCCCCACCCCACCCTCTCTCTATCTATCTTAATAATGTAAAAAAAAAAAAGAAAGATCATTCTAATTTTTAAAGCACTTAACCAATCCGTGGAGAGGGAACTGTCATGGGGCCCTTAAAAAGCTAAATTACTTGTGATTCCCATGGCAGTGTTATTTCTGGTAGCATTTAATAGGTTATTACTGGGAGTCTGCCTGGCAGCATGAACAAACCTCCAAAAGTTACTTCTACTGCTTTCCGATCTTCACCAAGGAATTTGGGTATAAATCCAGCTTACCCTTCGCTGATGTGGACAAACAGCACAGGCTCGATGTAAAAATACAAACACCATCTTTCTCTGTATGCAATGTGATCCTGTGGAGATATTTATTGGAGTATACGTAGCCCACAGAAGACCATTTGCGTGTACCGTGGTCCACAAATATCGTGTCCTTGTGCTTTGTAAATCTATACCCTCTGGTATCTCAATCTCGGGTATTTCACTAAATACATATTTTTAACACGAATTTCCTGTATCGATGTTCGTGAGTAGTGCCACTAGGAGTGATACTTTTCAGAATGAGTCACATCCTGTTAAGGCGGTCATTCTGGTTCTTTGCTATAACTCATTCCTTTCCTGTGTTAGATTAGCAAGAGAAATGTGCAAGGTTTGTACAAATACCCACCACAGTCCTCGCTCATGTTGGTGAATGATGGTAAATGTGGAAGCCACGGCCTAGGGGAAAAAACACCTAAAACAACAAATGATTTTTGCTGATTTCATTGATCATCAAAGGCCAACCGGAGAAGCCAATGTGAATTAACATTGTGCAAAAGATATTCATCAGCAAAAAAAAGAACCTGCTTTTCCCTTCCCTAATGTAGCCAGTGTTGTTGTTCATCTCTGGTGACCTTTGACAGGCTCCAAAATTAATCCTGTGTACACACCTCTGCTTTCATATTTCAAAACATTGAAAGCTCACCAACACCGGTGCAGGGTTTAATCACTGAATCTAGGCCAGATTGGAATATTCATTAGCTCGGCTGTTTTTTTAAATCCCACATGAAAGTTGCTTTAATCAAGATTAGGACTACGACTTCTGTTCATAATGAAGGAGAGATATGTTGAGGAATTTCATTATCTTAAGGCTTGTAAATAAAGGAAAACATTCATACTGGCTCTGAACAAATAACACATTTCAAGTAATGAGTCCCCAACGCCAAAAGATAGAATCTAACGTCATGAAACGCAGTCCTTACAAAACCTTGTCATGCAACACAGACTGGTTCAAGCCAATCTTTGGAATAAGTTCAACTGCAACACGCATGGTACATAATGCACTAAACAGAATGCTTTCCAGTCCAGCGTGCTTATTTATTTAACTGTGTGGCAACATGGATGAATCGCAATATGGCCAACAGAAGGAGTAGGCAGTGTAGAGACAGGCACAGACAATGCTTTTTAATTATTAAAACCGGTTGGCTCATTGAAATACAGGATCAGAGTTCTCTGATCATCAATTATTGTTGATCAAATTCCATAAATGGCAGTAAATATTTAACGTGTGTGAACTTGTAAGGTCTCTTAACGTGTAGCTTTCAATGCAGCACCACATCTCCACTCACAGAATGAGGGGTGTGGATGGGAGCCATGGGAATACGTTGGGGTAGTCCACCTCTACCGTTTAACGAAGGACACAACTCCTTCATTACCCACTTCAGTGAGCATTTATAATGAAGAGCTAATGGTGGAGTCTGACACGTCATGTCTTTAGACATTCATGAGAGGTTAAACATTTAAAAGCTGAAGAAAAGTGATTCACGATAAGAGTCCAAATCACAACAGCACAGTGATGATGAAACCGCCAACACAAGGGGTCACCATGGTGATGATCATTCATGACAGTAAAATATGAATGTTCGTAGTTTTTTATTTTCGGATCTAGCTGTTAATTTGACTGAAAATGCTTCATGAATAACAAATGATTGTCATGTGTTATACTTAAGAAGATGCATTTATGAATTGCAAGATGTTGAGTAACTTTGTTTTGCTTTAAAATATTGATATAGTTGTTGAGCAAGACATTACGAAATATGTATTTCCTGATCTTCTAAGGCAATGATGACGAATGTAAAGCCTTTTCCTCTTTGCCCAAGTATACATTTTAACGAGTATTTGTCCTTTAAAAGCTGTCAAATTGTAATAATCATCCAAAAAAGCAACTTTCTAACCCTTAATGATAACACGCAAATACCATGAAAGAGAGGCCAGGTTCTTACTGAAATGGCCTGATATTACCACCATATTACCAGCACAACCCAACCACTCTCATGAGTTACCTATGGTTAACAAAGACCACTGTTAATCTGAAGGCCATTTGCAGCACAAAACCCTCTCTTCCGGCTGGCTCTGTTTGGCCAAAGAGGCAGATCATCTTTCGTGAATATTTCAACAGGCCTTTCATGTTTCTGTGCACCAAGGGAGAAAAAACTCCCAAACTTGTCTGTGTAGGATTTCGGTGCAGGCTTCCAGGCTTGCTACATATTTGTATTGGATCTTTTTTTATCTTGCGTAACACTGTACGTATGTAACTCTAATTTTTTTTTAAGTGAATTAAAAGTAATAATTTATCTCAACAGGAACAATCTGGTTTGATAAAGGTTAAACAATCCCCACATTCATCGCCTCTCTTCTCATCCATATACTCTATATTCCCAGTGGAGCTTGGGGACACCGTATTACAGCCTCAGGTCCATTATCAGTGCATTCTGCAGCAGATTTCTTTCAGGGGCTGCCATAGGATACTCTATTTTTGCTTAGGAAGGTTCCCTACTGAGTTAATGGACCGGGAACTTAGTATCCAAGTGGCAGCCATGTTAAGAGCTGTTTGAATTCTCTAAATGCTAAGGAAAAGTGCTTCAAAGCTTCCTTTCCTTTTAAATCTCCTTTAGCATCCTTTACAAAAGTTAAGGAGATAAGGTCAACCCACAATCCCTTGCGGCAGCAACACTTAGAGCAACGACCCATCCGACCGTTCACAAAAAAAACTGATCAACATGACCGAGAAGGGTCATCATGGAAGTTACTGTTGCTTACTAAGCATTTAACACCTTCTGCAAAATATTGCTAATATTTCAAACTTTCAACAATATGTTAAACTCATCGGCAAACTATGAACATGAAGCTACTGTTGTAAAATGATGTAGTTAATGTAGTTGTGTAAGCTACGCTCACTTTGCAATACTGATTACTTCATTTTGAGCGTAGTTGTATTGTCAGCCTTTAGGAATATCAATAATTCATCTTTATTTAGTCACAGATGCGGAACCCTGCTTCAAAAACCTTCAACTGTATTAGCTCCTCACCGGGAAGAGAAATGCAGCCAAATCAGGCTGGAGGTAAGATTTGTGGGTCACAGAGTTATTTTAAACGGGCATGGTGAATTCAACTAATTCAGACCTCCAAGCAGATGGTGAAGGATATTGTTCTGGAGAGGCAGGTGTCTGACATCCAGGTGTCCAGAAAGTGGGACAATTTAAAAACCAAATACAAGGTCAAGAGAATCATATAGCTGGGCACTGAGGCGGCCTAGTGTTTACGGATATAATGTTGTACAATAAACCTACCCCAACCTTCTATATGGAAATGTAATGTGCCTATGAATTAGTTATCTTCACATTTTATTGACCTTTTCATTAACCTTTTTGAGGCCAAAGCTAATTATGAGTAGCCACAAAGAATGAGATGACAGAGATGTGACGGAGAGTACTTCTACTGGCCCAACGTTTTACTGACTATCCGATCGCAGGCAGGGTCCGTCTAGGGGGAGACGGGTGGTGCGGTTAGCCCCCCCATGGTTCCACCCCTCAATGCAATTTTTCAATTGGATGTGTTCAGCTGTGTGCCGCATGCCTTGGCATGCCCAAACACATTTCACATTGACGACTGATGAGAAGGATTTGATTCGAAAAAATATTGAAGGCCTCGTCGGACAACACCAATTGTACGTAAACAGTGATCTTGTGCTGTTATGTGTGTTTTGTGTCACACCTTTTAATGGTAGTATTTTTTACTCTGTGTGGTATAACAAAGACTACGTAGTATGAACAGTTTCCTGTGTGTATTATTCCTTATGTAGTTCCATCTGAACACACAGATGCATGCATGAAAGGCACTTAAACTCACTTAATGATTCAGGTACTGCTCAAATCATATTTTATTTATGAAAAAACACCAAAGGGCTCTATGCAAATCAGCAGGCACTGTAAACACTAAAACATGTGCATACATTTAGCTAATTAAAGTTGGAATTCAACATTTAAAGTTCAAGCGGAAAGGACAGGGCCTCTGCAATAAACATCAGAAAATGGCTGCCAAGCAAAGTGGCTGCAAGGTGAAGGCGATATTAAGGACGAATACATCAAATATATTGGAGTCATTATTCAGACCTTGTGCACAGAGTTCGAACCATTTCATTAAGAAAATACCGATAAATATATCATGTTGAACAAAGACAACCTCGTCATTAGGCAATATACACACGATGCAGTATAGTAATTATAACAGTAATGCAGTAAAGACATTTGCCGTCCAAATAGATATTTAGACAAACAAACCACAATACCTTCATATAACAGTACACATATGTGTGAAGGTTCACATCAAAAACCGAAATAAAAAAACCCATAGGAGAAGACACTTCCTAAAAAGCCTTTGATGGGAGTAGAAATCCATTTTGTCTCCCTCCATAGATCGATCTCAATTTAATACTTTCTCCAAAGATCATTTTTCATCATTTTGAGCCATTGAATTCATTCCAGTCCTCCCACCCTACCCCTCCCCCTCATGGCCCCAGGTGCCAATATGTGGAAACAGACCTGGCACAAAGACAGAAGGAAGGAAGGGGTGTGGGGCATTAGGAAGGAAGAAGAGGCCCTAAATGCCTGTTATGATGGAATGATGGAGGAAAGTTAAGACAAATTAGGAAATTACGTAGTGATCTTCTCTCGGCTTTTATTGTGCATGAACCCAACTCAAGGAACCATACTTAGACCGGCTTGGTTACAGTCTTTACCGTCCCTTCACACACACACACGCATCTGCATATCTGAGTTGGTTGCTGTGCTCGCTGGATTCATGATTCAAAGAGTTCAGTTCTGTTTTTGCACTGCCTGACTGGCTTGCTGACTGGTTTAGTCACTGACTGGTTGACTGACTAACTGGACCTGTTTGACAGCCTAGAAAAGATAAAATGTGTTAGCAAGTGACTGGCTGTCACTGGGAAATAAAGTCAAATAACAAATAAACAGGCAACCAGAGACAGGGTCCGAGAGATCAGGAGTGTTCCAGGTTTATATGCCTTCATGCCTAGCTCTGCGGATATGCCACACATCCTTCATTGCCAACAACTGGCGAGCAGTAGGTCTACAGGACAAGACATGTGTTAGTAAACAGAAATCGGGCACAGCCCTGAAAGATGGGCCTATCGACGATGTGTTGGATACCTCCATCACTCACTGCACACTGTGCTCATCAATGGAGCTAACAAGATACACAAAGATATAACCCTCATGTTGTGTCTCTCGATGTGCTCTGTCTGTTTGGTCTTGGATGGTCAGATTGTTCAATAAACATCCTCCATCGGTCTGCAGTGTGCTCGATGAATTTTACTCTGGGTACATGATTATATCTTTGTACTCTATTGTCCCTCATTAAATGTGTTGGTTATCTTGTGCCGAGGAAGACTTGGGGGGGGTTGTTTTGTGAAACATGGTTTCGGTGGTTCTGTGAAAGGCCATGAATGGCTTTTGGATGGACGTCAGCTGAATGGTAAGCTATGCACCGCTAACACCATGAATAAACCATCTGCGCCATGAGCTCCATGTTGTACAAACGATTGTATAGAATACGTCACCGGCCAAGGGGCCGATCTCATTTGACGTAGGATACCTCCGGGGCTCCGATGAAAGTGCAGCGCTGCGTTGCCTTCAGCGGAACGTCACCTTACCGGTATAAGTGATCCGAAGGGAACGTGAGCAAACGTTTCTCTGTACATGAAAAATAATAAATTTACAAATAATTTAATCATTTTTAAAGATTTATTTTTGCATTTTTTATGCTTTATTAAAGAGTGAGATAGAGAGGACGGTATGGGAGATAGAGGGGAGGGGAGGACATGCAGCAATGGACCACGGGCAGGTTTCAGAATAAAGGGCTCAGCAAGTGTCAGGACGGGGAATGGGGATACTAAAGCGAGAAAAGCAAAACACCCAAATCTCACCAGGCTTTATCAGACAACAGGCAGCAGTACTGACAATTTGTATGTAGGACTGAAAATAATAAAATCCTGAAAACTGCTCAGAGAGAAGGGTACTGTTCTATGGTCTTGACCCCGCCCTCTTGGAGAAACCAAACCCTAAATGACCAATCAGTGTCCAGCGTTAGTGGATTTCCCCGCCTCCTCAGCCCATAGCGCTCCCCCCCCCACTGTCTATTTCCGTCTTTTCATAAAGCTGTGCTGATGAGATTAGCAGGAATGATGATTACATAGCTTACATAAGAGGTTCACATTCAACCCTGAATCAACAACAGTCCCAGAGAGAGATTACACATTACAGCGCTTCTCTTTCTCTCCCTTTCCCCCCAAAGTCCACCCTGTCCATGTTCATTACCCTCCTCGTTCTCCGCTCATCTCCTCTGGTTCCTTGCTAAGATGTGTGTTTACTCTTTTCATTTCAGATTAAAACAAATGGTCTGTCTGTCTGTCTGTCTGTCTGTCTGTCTGTCTGTCTGTCTGTCTGTCTGTCTGTCTGTCTGTCTGTCTGTCTGTCTGTCTGTCTGTCTGTCTGTCTGTCTGTCTGTCTGTCTGTCTGTCTGTCTGTCTGTCTGTCTGTCTGTCTGTCTGGCTCCTTGTTGCATGCCTCATTGGCATGAAAAATAAAAGATCAGTCTAAATTGTGTCAATATAAATTAATCTTTTTTTAATTGTGTATACATGTATCGTATGTATACTGTTAGTAAGTAAAGTCAAATTGGTTTGAATGAATCAATTCAGCCCCCCCCCCCCGCCCCCAAGGGTTTCAGGAAATGAATAGGCCTCCACTGGGACTGCCCCCACTCCCAACCCAGTTTAATGAAGAGCTGTGGGAGGGCAGGGGGAAGGGGAGCCAGAGAGGGAGAACGATGTAGATGAGTGTATGTGTGTTTGACTGAGAGAGAGAGAGAGAGAGAGAGAGAGAGAGAGAGAGAGAGAAGAGAGAGAGAGGAGAGAGAGAGAGAGAGAGAGAGGAGAGAGAGAGAGAGAGAGAGAGAGAGAGAGAGAGAGAGAGAGAGAGAGAGAGAGAGAGAGAGAGAGAACCAAAAAACACTTTGCTGCTTTCGCAGAACACGACTTCCCTTTAGAAATGTCATCGTTTCTTCCCCCTCAGCTCTGCTGATTTCTACATTGTGATCAACTACCACAGTGGAGACTGGAGCAGCTCTCAAAGTCAATTAGCTCATCAGATGAAGCCGGGAGAGAACATCTACTGTATGTGGCTTTTGTGTATAGTCCCGACTCGAGTACAAAACAAGGTAAAGGGCTATTACAGTTTTTCAGTTCGTACAAATAGCAAAACACCATGCGTTTCATGCAAAAGCCAGTCCCTTGCTCAAAATCCTTAGTTTGTTTCTCAAAATTAAATATCTGTGTCAATGAACATGTCAGTGTCATCAGAATGGCAAGTCCTTGTTTCATGTGTACGTATAAGACAATCCAATTACTTAGTATTGTTGTCAATTTAACAGTGTTGTCTGGAGAGATGTTCTGATGTAAACTATGGCTCAAGTTTTGAAGACAATTATTGTAAATTGTAAGTAACACCTTTGTGTATGTGGGAGATTGATTGCAAGAGACTGTACAAGATTCACATTTAAGCTTTTACTGTTTGCAATGTAATTTATTGAAAGACCATGTCATTGTGATACAGAAAGGAAAAGATAACATTGCAAAATAAAAAACAATAATAGTAATGTGAACATAGGATAATCACATGGAAAACTGTACATGCAGTGCTGTAGGAATTACAGTGCAGTCTTCCTACACCTCCTGACGTTCCTGTCTGTTGGGACACAAATTCTCATCCACATCCCAACGACTATCTAGTCTTGCGATGCAGCGTGGAAAGAATCTTTTAGAGTTTCTTATCCAGCCTCTGCAGGCAACTGCTGTGATGTCATCACACTCTGCATCCATGGCAGCTAGAAGGGTCATCTGTGTATGTGGCTGGCGATCATATACTTTCCATCACCATGCTGAGAAAAATTCCTCAATGGGCTTAAGGAATGGGGAGTAGGGTGCGAGGAACTCAGTCAGCATCCTTTTGTGGGTCAAACCATTGCCTGATGATGTTGGATTGATGGAAACTGACATTGTCCCAAACTATCACGTTCTTTGGCAAGTCATCTCCAATCTGACCCCTCTCTGGTTCAGGGATGAAATCCCTGTAGAGAGTGTCTAAAAAGGTGACAAGACGCTCTGTATTGTATGGCCCAATAATGGGAATATGCGTTAGCACACCATTCTCAGAGATAGTAGCAGTTATGTTCCCGCCCTGTTGGCCTGGCACATCAACTGTAGCTCTGTAGCCGATGATATTTCGACCACGCCTTCTCTGTTTCGTTAGGTTGAATCCAGCCTCATCTACGTAGATGAAGTTGTGCGTTGGTTCACTTGTTTCAAGTTCCATTATACGCTATATCCAGAAGTCACAAAATTAGTTTTATGAATTACATGCATTTTCATTTTGGACAAGATACAGATACATCAAATGTATATAGCACATTTTGCATCTTCTTTTCTTCAGCCATAGCAAATGTGTAAGGGTCACACTTACAGTACTGTATATCACTATACAATGTTGTACTGTTTACTGTGAGGTAAAGTTACTGCATGCTCATACATGCTTTACCTGTACATACTGGTAGCGCAGCTCCTTCACTCTTTCACCATTTCTTGCAAATGGAACATTGTACAGCTGCTTCATATTCATTTGGTGTCTCTTCAGCACCCTGTCAATGGTTGAGATGCTGACTGTTTGGATGTTTTCAAAGATGTTGTTGTCCTCTATAATGGCACTCTTTAGCTCCCTTAGTCTTATGGCATTGTTTTCTACAACCATGGTGCAAATAGCCTGCTCCTGTTCAGGTGTGAAAAGGGGCCCTCTGCCAGCCCTGTGAGGTTGTCTTGCAATCCTATGTGGAAAAAATACAGTACAGTAAAAGTATACTTCCTGTATATTGTAAAATGCAAGTGGAATACTGTAATATTGTTTGAAGCATTGCAGAAAGTATACAGAACATTGCCTATCTATAGATGACATACCTGTTCTGTCGTCGAAAAGTCTGAATGATTGAGGACACAGTTGTTCTCCCAACATTTGGCTGCACCCTTCGACCAGCCTTGGCCATTGTAAGCCCATGATTGAGAACATGGTCTACAAGTGTGGCTCTTATTTCATCAGGAACGTGCATTCTGCCTCTTCCTCTGTTGTGCCTCCCAGCTCCTCCGCCACGCAGCCTCAATCCTCTTCCTCTTCTCTCTGGCTTTTGACCCTGTCCAATTCCTTGTCCTTCAATTGTCAAACATTGTAACATTGTGTTATGCTCCAGCTACATATATACTTGATGGTTCATGAGATGCACCTTTCAGCTACTTTAGTAAACTGGTTGATCATTGGTTGATCTAACGCGCCATACATTTCCCTTCATTAGAGAAAGTCAAGATTCAATTTATCAATTCAGGACAGATTTAGAAAAAAAGTCTAATGGAAATGTGTAGAAATATGGTTGACATATTATGACAACTTAGACAACAATTTTGCGTGTAAAGACCTATGCAATGAACTAATGCCTAAATGTTGTGGGAGTGAGACTATTCAATAGAGACCCATTACAATACATTTTGGATCAACATGACATAAGCAATTGATAATGTAGGAAAGAGCAGAGAATTGTACATAATCATTTGCATGAATGTACCAAAGCATTTGCAATGTGTTCTAAAAATGAGAAACTGCTTTTTTGATGTGAACAAGTGACACACTGATGTGAAGATTGAACAGGTAGTTTTGAGAATTTCGATTCTGATCTGAGAAATGTACCAAAGCGACTGAGAAAAACTGTAACTGAAAGCCACAAACATGGTCGCTTTTTGCTCACTCTCAATAATGCATCACACGCATCTTCTCTTTATAATGACCTCTCATAACACAGCCACTAAACACACAGACATTTGCTCTCCACCCTGTTTCACAAAGATGAAACACCCTTTGATCAAAATGTTCATAATATATTCCAGAAAATTATACTTTATTGTTTTTTTTATTAGTTAATAAAAGCTATTTTATAAGGCCCCTGCTATATCCTACTATGGGATGCTAGTTTATTGAATACATTTTTAAACCATTGATTAAGTTATTCCCTTAATGCGTTCAAAGTCCGGGAAAACCATAGAAATGCAAACGTTTCTACACAAGATGTTACTTTTGGTTCAAGGAGGAAGTAAAGAAACGTTGCAGTATGTGGAAAACTAAGCGCGGCTAACATAGCAAACATGTACTAGTAATGGCGAAACAGAATAGAGAAAGTATCTAATGAACTTCAATGTACAAAAACGGTTCATGACTATAACTTACTTTAGGATATGAATAACGTCTCAGTGATGCATGGGCAGAATATAGCAGAACAAAAACGCACAGTAGAGCGCAGGGTGGCCATGGCCCATTGCTCATGGACAGACACATCTCTTAAAGCAGGCCCTTCCATTCGGGTCAATACGGCCCGGGTCGAGGAGCTATAGAGACCGACTTTTGTAAAAACGCCAAAAGGCTGTTGTGCGAACAACAATGCTGTGAACCCTAGTTTTCACTTTTATGTCCTCCCAAGCAAAAAGAAGGCCTGTAAGGAGGACAAATTGGATTCAGGCCATTAGGGGAAAGGAAATAAACTTAGCGCTCCTTAATGAAGCCCGCACCTATGTTTACAGTCGCCACTTAAGTCACCGTTAAGCCAAGTATTTAAAACTAATATGTAAAAGGCTGTGTCAAAATTGTTAATGTAGATATTAACTTAACATTAATAACAGAGGCATTTTGCCGAGCTACTGCAGTGCATTGTGTAGGGTGGGGGGGGGGGTGCTCGTGGTTGGTTGCAGGGGATAAGGGTGTTAGCACCAGACAGGCTAATGAAGGATAAGACCAAGAGTCATAAACAACTTGACTTGGGTCCATCAAGGTTGGGTCACAGAAACGTGTGTTGAACAGATTGAGGTGCAAAAAGAGGGAGACAGAGAAATGTGTTACCCTGTGAGAATCAACGTTTTAGTACAGACCAGCACACTGTACTAAATTGCATCATAGTTTAAACATTCATCTGGCCATTTGTACATCATGTGGTTGATTGGCAGGCCATGTCAAGTGTGCATCAGGCTTTCACCTGTCCGCTCCAGGTCCTTCTCTACCTGGCCTGTGAACCAAGCAGCTCTCAGAGTACAATTATGGCATTAGTTAGAACAAACACAGCATTCTGTCTAGACAGACATCTGACATAGGGGACACACGCACACGCGCGAGCGTGCGTGCGTGCGTGCGTGCGTGCGTGCGTGCGTGCGTGTGTGTGTGCGTGCGTGCGCGAGTGAGCGAGTGAGTGTGTGTATGTTTGTGTGAGGGACCTTAAAGCCATCATGTGTTAGTACAAGAATGCGATAATAGCCTAGTTGTGTGCAGCAACATGACCCTAGGAGGTCAAGCCACACTGTGGTTGTGAAGGCCATCAGGTTATCATCAAGGCCCCAAGTCCAAAAGAGACATTTCCCATCGAGTTTGGCAGCACTCGTTTTAAAATGAAAGAGCAGACGCAGTGACATGCTGTCTGCCCGGCCCTGTCTTAATTAAAACATTACTGCAGGCTGTTCAGGCTTCAGAGAGCCCATTACATAACCCCAGCACTGCTGCAGAACACACCATCAATACAAGGAAAGAGAGGCGAGTGTAGGAGAAGACAATACAACAATGAAAGAGAGAGGGACAGACCAAAGAACACAACAGCGGTGGAGAGAGGAGTCGAGAAGGAAAAGGAAAGAACAAGTAGAGCCAAAGAACCAAAGAAGAAAGACGTAGAATAAGGAACAAAGAGAGTTGGGAAGAGATGTGAACAGCGAGGAGATAGTGGAAAAACTATCGATTTGACAGGAGAAGAGACTATAAGGAATAAGGAGAAAGATGAAGAGAATGTGAAGATAGAAGGAGCAGAGAGAGAATGAAGTGATGAAGAGACGTTGACAAACAGTGAAACAGAGGGTAGATGAGGAGGGATTGTAACAGGAAGTGAAAAAGCACCGTTGAATCTTAAAGAAAGTGTTACAATTTGGGGCGAAACAGAGAAGAGAAGTGTGTGGGTTAGGGGATGAATGCAAGGGAATTCATGAAGAAGAGGAGAGAACAGAGCACTTTGTATGTACACCCTCTGAGCGCTGTGACTGATTTTTCTTTAATCCATTATCGATCCTATTAACTGCAAATACGAGCCGTGCTCATCATGAAACCGACTGCCTGAGTTAATGGCTTCCACTTCCTGCATAGCCGAGTGCTTAACAACATGGCACCAAAGCGTATAGCTAAAACTTTCAGAAACAGATTTCTGTTAGACCTAGAGTGTGCTACTGGTCACATGTTGGAGATTCAATGGTGATTAGTTCAAGTGTTTTATTATCCTTGAAATATGTACAATAAAATACCCGCAAAACTAATTCCCTGTATCGCTAGCAGAAATGGGAGGGTCTATGAATATGGAAATCATACAACACCTTCATGCCTAAAGTCTTCTCCTAAATACACTACTCCCTAAATAAGCCAGCCTACTAATTTACATATCTATGTTTATTGGCCGATCGATGCAATATTCTGTATTGTTGACATCCAAAATATGATTATATATTTATGAACATCACCCATTCAGATTTCAGACATGAAGGATTGCAACTTCATTGAAATAATATGAAAAACCTTCTCTTCCGCATTAAAGGTCATCAGCACCCACAAAGTAAACCCCTACTAGATTTAAGTCCATTATTTAACACCATTCATACGACACTGTCTGTAAGGAAGTGTCGTATGAATGTCTGTAAGGAAACCGTGCTGGTGGTCATCACATCATCGCTCTGCATGCTAACATGCTACATCAAAAAGACTAAGCTAGCCTGTCCCTGTAGCCATCCATTCAGAAGCATCTTCTCCTGGCAGTCCGCCAGCCAGCTGCTTAAGCCTGCTGTGGGGTGTGCGATAAATACTGTACCTGCGACTGCCTCCACCTGAGCTCACAGCTGGATGCTTGTCTTCTCTCTGAATAATGTCTGGCATCAGCCCCGCAGCGACCCCACCAGCTAACTGACTTCCTCACTGGCTGTAGCCAGCTCTGTGGCCCAGCTGAGTGCTTGTGTACATAAAAGGTCTCAGCTCCACTGAGCACAGCTGTTCCCTACAGTGCCCTACACATTCGGCATCATCCATAATAATTAAGACATCATGGCAAAGGGCAGCTTCTAAACTTTTTAGTGTCTTTGCAGAATGTTTTTTTCAGGCCTTCAGGAATTCATGTCATGGGGGAACGGAAATTGCTCAATAGTGTTTGAAGGACGTTTTTACCGTCTGGGTTCAGAAGTAATCCAGAATAACCTTGTGTGACAACCCAGTCTCACAGAAATACGTGACACTGTCACGTCACGTCATTTAACCTTTTCATTCGTGATCTGGGACACGTAATTTCAATTTTTTCGTGCCAAAAGCACAAATTTCAAACTCATTCTAAAAAGAATAGATGAAGCAGCTACCTTTTTTTCCGTTGTGGTTAGCCTACAGAGCAGCACACCTGCATTAGTTATATCTGTGAATTGTCACAATTTCTCAGAATTAAAGGTGAAAGTAGAAACGCGTGGCGAAAAGCTGTCATATTAAAAGCTGTCATATTGTTAGAAATTTGTGCTTTTTGCATGATTTTTTTTTAATTACGTGTCCCAGATCACGAATGAATAGGTTAAATGACGTGACAGTGTCACGTTTTTCCGTGAGACTGAGTTGTGTGTGAATGGTCAGAGTCCTATCGAGTAGTCTAGAGTTCTATAAAGCGAATGATTACTTTAGTTACAAAGACTGCTGGGTAGGAGGCATGACAGCACCCCCTCTCTTAACATGGTTGTCTTTTGGCTTTCGCTGTTGGTGATATTTATAAGAGAATATATATATATAATATATATATATATATATATATATATATATATATATATATATATATATATAATATATATATATATATGTGTGTGTGTGTGTATGTATGTATGTATGTATGTATGTATGTATGTATGTATGTATATATATATATATATATATATATATATAGAGAGAGAGAGAGAGAGAGAGAGAGAGAGAGATATTCTCTAAGATATTTCTCTATTGTGTGTTGGTGGCTTGGTAGCTGTAAACGTTTGTCTTAATGGGTATTAATATGAATAAGATGTGATGCTTTTTGATACCTTTGAGAGAATGCCTTCCTATTTCAAACATGAAACAATTGACGTCAGATACAGTACAAGTGTATTGATGCTTGAAACCTGGGTGCAGTTTAAAAGTCAGTCTCAATCACATCTTGATGTATGTATGGAAAATCTACAGGAAGAGTGGTTATCTACAGTAAGAGTGACAATCTATAGGATGGCCTCCAGCATTCTGCCATTAAATGAACAAGCATCAGCTGAACTTTGTCTTGTTATGGAAATGTGGTGTCAGTCCTTTGCTCTGATGGTGCACCCCTGACGAGACAGACACACAACACTCCCCTTGAGCAAGGATGTGTACACATTGTGTTTCTGTATCATTACATACAGTGAATAAGTAAGGAGTCCAACACAGTCTACGGCGCCTAATACACTGATCTTTAAATCTATCGGAGTAGTTGGAAGACACAGCAAGCCAACACATATCTCGTACTGCTATCTCTTCAGCTGTTGGGATTTGTGGACTCACAGACGGGGAGGTGGATGTGAGGGAGAAGGATGAGGAGAGAGAAGGGAAAGGAGATGAAGAGGATGAGGAGAGAGAG
This sequence comes from Melanogrammus aeglefinus, assembly GCA_900291075.1. NCBI lineage: Eukaryota > Metazoa > Chordata > Actinopteri > Gadiformes > Gadidae > Melanogrammus > Melanogrammus aeglefinus. Next base: position 259,571 of record OLKM01000334.1, read on the forward strand.
GGGAAAGGAGATGAAGAGGATGAGGAGAGGGAAGGGAAAGGAGATGAAGAGGATGAGGAGAGGGAAGGGAAAGGAGATGAAGAGGATGAGGAGAGGGAAGGGAAAGGAGATGAAGAGGATGAGGAGAGAGAGGGGAAATGAGATGAAGAGGATGAGGAGAGAGGGGAAAGGAGATGAAGAGGATGAGGAGAGAGAGGGGGAGGGGAGGGAAGAGCATGAGGAGAGAGAAGATGATGAGAAGGGGATGAGGAGAGAGGAGGATGAGGAGGGAGAGGGTGATGAAGACAGAGAAGACGATAAGGAGAGAGAGGGGGTTGAGTAGAGAGAAGAGGATGAAGAGCGAGAAGGGAATGAGGAGAGAGAAGAGGATGAGGAGAGAGAGGGGGATGAGGTGGGAGAGGGGGGGTTGTTGTCTCTCTCTCTCTCTCTCTCTCTCTCTCTCTCTCTCTCTCTCTCTCTCTCTCTCTCTCTCTCTCTCTCTCTCTCTCTTCTCTCTCTCTCTCTCCTCTTCTCTCTCTCTCTCTCTCTCTCTCTCTCTCTCTCTCTCTCTCTCTCTCTCTCTCTCCTGAATGATCAAGATGAACTTAACGTCTTTGAGAACAGCAAACGTGTATAGGATATAGTATATATTCTATCGAAAAACAAAAGACATTTACAGGTAGAATCACCCGACTGAAAGGAATTGGCCCCGCAAACAAAAGGCGAGCATAAAGGGCACCGAGGTAGAGACATCGGGCCGCAACCGATGAGCGGAGACGGCAGGCAGAGCAATGGCCACTGGGACCAGACATGACAACAGAATCACAGGAGGGAAGACGATGGGGAATACAGCGCAAGTTTGTTTGTTTGTTTTGTGTCTGCGTGCGTGCATGTGTGCGTGCGTGCGCGTGTGCGTGTGTCTGTATTCTTTTGTGCGGGTTTTTCTGTGTTCTTGCATGTGTGTGTGTGTGTGTGTTCTTGTGTGCATGAACGTCATGCACTTGTGGGTGTGTGCGTGTGCAAATTAAGACTTGCCTTTGTATGTATTCCTTCTGCCTTTGCATGTAAACATATGCACCTGTTTCTGCGGGTCGTTACGTCTTTTTTTGTGTATGAGAGTCAATATGTGATGGTGACCATGAGGCACCTGTGTGTGTGTGTGTGTGTGTGTGTGTGTGTGTGTGTGTGTGTGTGTGTGTGTGTGTGTGTGTGTGTGTGTGTGTGTGTGTGTGTGTGTGTGTGTGTGTGTGTGTGTGTGTGTGTGTGTGTGTGTGTGTGTGTGTGTGTATGCTCTATTAGGCACGACTACACCCCATCCATTACAGTCAGCCTTAATAGCGGCCCAACGGTGTTAATTTTTTACCAACAATGAGGCCAATGAGGACGAATGGAGTGGCCCTTTGGGACTATGCCCATATATTACAGCTGCGAGGCTGCGCAAAGACACCGAGGAGGAGGTAGTAGTTATTTGTTCTGCCAGGCGGGGCCAGGCGCACCCAGAGTAATGATGCTGAGAGGTGTAATGACACAGGTTAATCTGGATTAGACGCTCCTCAGTATGCTGAATATGGCCGGTGCGGTAGCATCTGAAAAGATGCAAACAGAACATGAAGTAGTTGGAGTCGGAGACGACTACGATGTGGATCTGAGAATGGCAAAAACTGAAAGCGGATTGGTTAGGATCCCCTCTACGAACTATTAAACTGGGGCTTAGTTTAACCCAAAAACAAGACTTTTTTTACTCAATGTCCGATCTGGTTAAAGGCGCCAAATACGTGCAGAGCTCAGATAACGAACGATCACAGAGATTCAGGGTTAAAATAAAAATACAAGTAATTCTCACACAGCTAATGTAATAATCTCTGACTTGTCGTGTAAATGTGTGTCTGTAGGCTCTCAATCTATCACCGAGTGATTCAAGCCCTCGCACAGCGAGTGACACATTCCTACCCGTTCACCTAGCGGTGGATGTTCTGCCAGAGAGGGTCGCCGGAACAGAACCGCTCTTCCACTCACTCAGTTTTTATTCCAGTCTCTGCTACAGCATTCAAACTGAACGCAACTTCCAACGGACTGAAGTCCCTCTAATGACACTGTTTGGGTCTCTGGGAAGTGACATCCACAAAAAAACCTGCAAGTACGGCTTATCGCCATAGGTATCGGCAGACAGAACGACACGGATATCTACGAGATTGGCCCTTTAGAAGAGACTTTGACGGAAGTCCAACAGTTATTGCGCTGGTGTATATCTGTGGAATGTGTTATTGTTCTGAGAAGACCTGAGAGGCACACACTGCTAGCGTACAGTGGTACGTGTAGATGCATATTACGTATATACATAAAGGCCTACACCTTAAAACAATATGAAGTGAAGAAACACCATAACCCATAATATTATTTTGGGGATTTTCAAGGAAAGGCAGTGGGTCACCAAAAAATAAAGACATTTCGATAATCGAAATGATAATAATAAAGGAGTCTGACTCAGCAATCAGTTTTAATTACTACTTCAATACCTATGGTTCTAATCATCATTTACCTAATGTTGCAGGAGGTGTTGAAGAGGTAGCAAATTACAAGAATGTATCCCATGTAGTTTTGCTAATTTACAATACACAATTATGTGGAGAAATAAGGAATTCTCCATGCTCATGAAATATGACATACAATGTATATAATAACACTTAGTGTGCGTGTGTTCATCCCCCTGTGTGTGGGTGGTGTGCGTGTGCGTGTGTGTGTGTGTGTGCGCGCACGTGCGTGTGTGCGTGTGTTCACACGTGCGTGTGTGTATGTGCCGTGTGTGTGTTGGACCTCATTGCCATTATGTAACAGTGACATCTGCTGGGAGTGGGGTGGGTGTTAGCATAAGGTTACATCAATAGCGTTTCCCCTGCTGCTCTGTGTTGCTGCTCTATGCTGTAGGCTTTTTGTCTTATGCTCTATCTATGCTGTACTGTTGTCACAATATAGCTTATGTTCAACACAATTAAATCCAATTGAACACAAATAAATCTGATTTTATTTGTGCATTATTATTATTATTATTATTATTATTATTAATAATAAGCAAGAAATCTTCCCTAATTTGACCATCTTTTTGTATTTTTTAATGCAAGCCTTATTTAATCCCTATGCTTTGTTTTGTGTAGGGTTTTCTTAAATGTAGAATTACATATTTCAAAATCCCATTATCCTCTGCTGATTCATTATCGTGTCAGGTAAAACAATAATGTATTGTTGTGCGTTGTCTGTCATGACAATATGGAGGAAACACACAGCTCCACATAAGACTAATATTGCCTTCAAATGTCATCCACAGGACCACTACTGAGCATTGAGCAAAGACTTCAAACAGGAATGATAGGCAGAATAATCATTATATGACCTATACAAGATGAACCAGGAATCAAATCAAATATGTAGATGAATGTAACACAGCATTTATTTCCATTATATTAATGCATCTATTGTGATTTTCATTGAATTATTGACATTAACGAGAGCCGAGTCCATTCTAGAGCAATTGGTGACAAATCAACAACGTATCGTCGATTGAAATGTAGTTCTCTGGGACTAAAGGTCACGGGGTCATTTTGGTGGAACCATGGCTATAGTCTAGCAGCAGTGCATGCTGGGGATTACAAGCGCTGCTGCGAAAAATCACCTCTGACCAATAGCATGTGGGGGATTTTGATGCAGCATTCACATGGATTCAGGCAGAAAAAAGGATAACATTAGATTCATGCCTGTTTTTTTTATGTTAGTTATTAACCCTACTAACCCTACTTGTTCCAGAGGGGTCTGTCTGTCTGCCTCCACGTTAAAGCAGAATTAACCAAAAGGAATGCGTTTGCTGTTTAGGATTCTGTGACCCAAATGATGCTCTAAAGCATGTAATGGACTGATAGCCATTGCTGTTTGATTACAGCAATTACAACCCACCTGCTCATTACACTGGTCTAAATCAAGTCAGGGCCTGTTATGGTGCTGTCATCCCGATCTCTTCCTTGCTTTCTCCACATCCCCACCAGTAGCCCGGTAAACCGCAGGAAATAGCATATTTTCAATGAGGGGTTCCGCAATACATCTTTTCAATTTTCCAGAGGGGTGTCGGGGTGAGTGAAAGCACTCTAAACTACGCTGTGAGAAGTTAATCCTTTTATCTCTATCCTTGCCGCGGGGGCCCCCAGAAATAAACAGTGATTCTAGTTAGGTAGACTCCGCTGGAAGGGAAACAGTGGCACGGCAACGACACGCTGAGCAATGAGCAAGACAGGAAACGCATATGAATACAGGATGTGGAGTCTCGATGTAAAAGGTGACTTCATTCTCTGTATAGAACAAAAACAATAATGTAGAACGTAATCATACGTGATGTGATTATTTCAGTGTTTAATAAGGCGTCAATTAATCAACGGTTTCAAGTGCTTATAATCAGACATATAGTGACCCCAAGTTTCCAATTAGGTGTGTGTGTGTGTGTGTGTGTGTGTGTGTGTGTGTGTGTGTGTGTGTGTGTGTGTGTGTGTGTGTGTGTGTGTGTGTGTGTGTGTGTGTGTGTGTGTGTGTGTGTGTGTGTGTGGAACAAGGCCAATGACATGACGTCAACTTCTTGTGTTCCAGATTGTTTCAATAAAACCAGAACACACTGCGTCGGTTTGAAGCTGGTACGACGCTCTGCCCTTGAGCAAGGGAAATAACTGAATGAACCAACAAACAGGCAAACAAATGAATGCATTAAAAATATTATGAATATGGTTAATAACTATCAATCGGACGGCATCACAGTCCAATAGATAGTTGCGATGGCCCTAATCCAGCAGTCCCCCACGACGTGATCAGCGTTGACAGATCAGACGACTCATAGTGTAACACACACAGTGTGTGAGTGTACAGACACCGCTTACTCATTTAGTCTTTTATCAAAACGACAGCCTTTTCTCTCCGTCTTTGCTGTAATCCGAAAATAGACGGCCGTGAGTGAGTGAGTGATTGAGAGCGGCAGACACGCAAGACATCAGCTCTCACCTGCATTAGTCATACATACTGCATGTGCAACATAGGCTGAATAAATCACAGCCCCTGTGTAGTCTCCAGACAGGAACTAAAAACAGAGTAGGCAACACCAGAGAACCCGACAGCCAATCCCCACGATGGAACCTGAAAAATGACTGTCTCCGCTGCCCTACAAAGGCAACGGTGAGAACTGGAGAAGGTTGGGAAAAGTTCCAGTTTTAATGCGGAATATTTAGAATACAACTTTTTGTGTTGTTGTTGGTTGTGTTGGGTCCTCATGGGGCAGGGTAGCTGGGTATTACTCAAACTACAAGAGGCGAGTACAGCTGTATCCTCCAGCCTTGACTCATTATGCGTCTTCGTATGTATAAATATACATATACATGACCGGAGACATAAAAGCATGGTGAAGTATGTATAGCCGGGACACCACTTAGGATGAAACAGCAGTACAAAGACGCAAAAGGAAAATACAAGAATAACTCACATAATAATGTAACTAGGGAAAAACGTTACGACATATGGATGTTGCAGCATTTTTTTTTTGGAGAAGTCTTGGCTTGAAGGGGAAAACATCCCTTAACTCGATAGGTAATATAACTAACTAGGTATCATAATAATAATGTAGTAAAAGCCTTGATTAATAGGCTTAAAAATCTGCTTAGCAAACTGATAATACAACACAACCAAATAATTTGCACATGAATGTATTTTAGGAGGCTTATCATGATATCAAACACAAAGGGGCAGTGTGTGTGGACACTTAAGAAATAACTATTTAATAAGCAGATAATAATTCCAACAACAGAAAGAATCACACCTTACCAGTTGCCATTCCATCACGACCAGCCTGAGCCAAATAAGCAAAATCTTTATTTTAACATCTTGTGTCCATTCGGTGATGCACCAAACACTGTTAATTTTTTTTGGAATTAGATGCAAAGAATGTTGATAGCAGACATAGATGGATGGACTTGCCCTAAAAAACCCTATTGTTAGCAAATGACCAATGGCCGTAGCAGATGAGGCATCATCAATATAGGGGGGGGGGGTGTATGGGGTGGGCCAGGGCACGTGGAGCTCACAGCAGCGGTGGGATCTCCTCCGCTGCTGTGAACTCCACCAGACACTTCATCTTCCAGGGGAGTTGGAGAGCTACACCCGGGTACTCCAGGTGAAAATCCATCATGGCTATTATTACCAGGCCCCGGCACGGCATCCATCACACAGTTAAGGTTAGCACAACCTCAATATTAGCGTAGCGAAGTGGCTTCCAAGGAGCTCAAAGAATGCACACACACACACACCTACACATGCATGCAGTGTTTGTAACCATCTTTATTTCTCTCCCACACACCTGGTGCTATTCACACACACACACACACACACACACACACACACACACACACACACACACACACACACACACACACACACACACACACACAACACACACACACCACACACACACACCACACACACACACACACACACACACACACACACACACACACACACCATCATCTTTCTTGTCCGTTCCGTGTTTTTCAGGGAACTCATAAAGTTGTACTTTCCTGGCAAAGAACACCGGAGGTCAGCGTTTAGGCTCAAAGATAGTGTGCTTAACTCACTGGGAGGGGAATAGAGGCTTGTCTACCACCACCAAGTGCGTTTAAAGGATAACTGAAGAATTCTTTATGACCTGGACCCTATTTACCCGTCCTATTTGTTATAATTGACTAATGCAGACAACACTCGCTGCACCCCTTCACCGTGTATCCTCTAAAAGTGTTGGCGTACTCAAGATTCTTTCAATGTTCACATACTAAGTATTGTTGGCATGAGTTTGGAAATATTATCAGCAACCAAGATGTCCCAATAGTCCAATTTATACTGAAAATTGATATATAGTTGTGTCATTCTGCCATGGATGCTTATCAGATGATAATTCACGAAAGAGCTAAATAAACGACTCGCTAGTTGGGGGGGTACAAATACACACATTTGTGGTTCCCCCCCGGCAACCCAAGCAATTCAACTGTTTCCTTCCATACCGCTGGCCCCCGATCAGGAGCTGGTTAGCGCAGAAGACACGAAACCGACGGCAGTACAGCTGCCTACACTACTGCAATGATACAATAATCGTATTATACTAATCTGTACAACTATAATAGGTTCACCAAGTTGAAGACGCTCTGAATCATAATCCTCTCAGCACAGCGATTAGCAGGGAAAAATCCGCTTTATGGAAATGGTTTATTATTATTTTCTTCCTCTTCCTCCCCCCCCCCCCCGTATTTCTTCTCTCATTCTTCCTCCCAGCAGCCATCTTCATCCTCTCCTCCTCCTCTTTACAGTCACTTTCCTCCTCCCCCTCTCACTCCCTCAACTTAACAATGGCTTCTAATAGAGACGTGTGAGCGAATCCGCTCGGCTTACAGAGGTTTTGGAGAACCACCAGAATCATTACGGAGAAGAATGGGGCCTGGGGGATTGGGGTATACTTCTACTGCTTGGCAGAGACAAGAGGACCCAGTCTTTAGGAACCATTGTGACGTGAATACTACGTGATTACTGGAAACTAAAACATAGCCCCAACATCAGAATAAACCTATTTTTAGTCCACGTCGTCAATGCAGTGTTATTGTTACAATATTGCACAAAACCAGATTGGCAAAAAAAATCAACATTTAGCATAAATAACCGAAAATACCAACACAATATAAGTGAGGCTATAGCAAAAACTAGTTAACAATGAAAAAGAAAAAACGGCTGATTTGTAACCTGATCCCACCTGGGCTGCGTTCTAAATTGCATCCTTTTTCTTTTTACTTGTAGTACATTCGCAGCTTCCCTGAAAACTAACGTACTGTTGCACACAATTGGTATACAAACAAGTGTTTTGTAAATGTTCGGGTTTACTGATGAAGGCCAATGTTGACGCTTTTTTGTTCAGAATCAAAACATAGCTCCCCTATCCCGTTCCACAATATTACAACAAATCACTTGCTTAAAGACTTGTATAACCAACCGCCTTTTCATCAGCAAACCTCTTACATGGAGAAGACTGAAGTAAACAAACATATTATAATAGGATGAAACCCAATCATGCTCCATAGCTTTTCCTATTTATTGTCCTTGCACCTTTTATTTCTTCTTCCTTGCTCATGAGTCACAGGGCTTTGTTTTCAGAAAGAGGCGGAGTCTACGGGCCAAGTTAATTGGTGGATCTCTATTCATTCTGGGGCTTAGGGGATGCCTGATGCACACACATCGCCTGTCTCTTTCACACACACACACACAGCATACTCCTTTATTCTTGGCGGTTCCTGGCACTTTCTGACTGAACCAAATGCAGATGCTTTCTGGAAATTCCTGAAGTCTGTGTGCCTGTGTGTGTGCCTGTGTGTGTGCCTGTGTGTGTGCCTGTGTGTGTGTGTGTGTGTGTGTGTGTGTGTGTGTGTGTGTGTGTGTGTGTGTGTGTGTGTGTGTGTGTGTGTGTGTGTGTGTGTGTGTGTGTGCCTGTGTGCCTGTGTGCCTGTGTGCGTGTGTGTGTGTGTACCTATGTGCATGCGAGAGTATGTGTGTCTGTGTCTGTTTGTGTGCGCCTGCATGTGCGTGTGTGCACGCACACACTACCTGTGTGCAGCGAGTGTGTGTGTGTGTGTGTGTTGTGTCTGTGTGTGTGTGTCTGTGTGTGTGTGTGTGTGTGTGTGTGTGTGTGTGTGTGTGTATTGTAGAAAGTGGCATAGCTAAATAATGGCGTCCTGCCTCAGGATCGGCAGCGCCTCCTGCTCAGCGATCCCTGGGAGCGTCCCGTCACACCTTCTTCCTCCTCCACTTCCAAGGCGGGAGCCCGCCTCTGATGGGGAGGCCCAGCTGCCTGGAGGCCCGGCCAGGGATGACCTTGCCAAGGCGTCCAGCTAGACCCGCTGTTCAGCACTCTGATTGTCATGGCGTCTGGCCGCTGCGCCCTGGAGGTGAGGGGCGTCTCTGGACAGGTGGTGGGTGTCATCTGGAGGGGGGGGCTATCAAGCCGTCTTTGGCTAATGAAAACCCCCATAAGGAAGCGGGCGTGTTCCGTGTGGCTGCGGATAAGGGGGGTGGGAGAGGAGGCGTGATGTGCAATACGGCAAGGGTGGGTTGGAGGGGGGGTGGGGGAGAGACTGTGACCAACAGCTCCATCTTTCCCATCTGCTCGCCACAGACTGGAGAGGTGAAGGCTCCCCTGTCGGTCTGTTTCAGTGTGTGTGTGTGTGTGTGTGTGTGTGTGTGTGTGTGTGTGTGTGTGTGTGTGTGTGTGTGTGTGTGTGTGTGTGTGTGTGTGTGTGTGTGTGTGTGTGTGTGTGTGTGTGTGTGTGTCCATAATACACATATGTCTATATCTTACGCCCACATACACATATGTCTATAGTCTTTGCCTTTCAAAAACATTTTTGTGTGTACACTGTTCAACAGGTTAGTCACATAATTGTTCAGTAACCACATACACATAATTAACACAATTAGCACTACGCTCATAGCTATAATTTTGTGAGTTAGTCATGTCATTGACAGTTAATGTCTTGAGAACTGAGAGGGATAAGTGCACCGTTGGCTACACTCGGAGCATAAGTCTGTCTTGAAACTCCTGTGCCGCTCACACTCTCTATTCCCTAGAAGGCTCAAGTTCAAACAAGAACCAAAATGAACTTTTAAGCCCATGTGTGTTTGTGTGTGTGATGTGTGTGTTTGTGCGAGCATGTGTCTGTGCGCATGTGTGTACGTGTGGCACAGTCTTAGAATACCAGACCAGTGTGGTCTAGACAGGGACTTCATAAATAAATGAAAGAATCTTTGCAATCCATCAAGACAATCCCCTCCCAAATTCTAAATGAGCTGACATCACCTTGAAGGTGTTCTCAAGGACATTCAAAACCTGACGCAATGAGAGCAACATCCATCGCTGAATACATGAAGTCTCCTTGTCACTCTAACTCAACCTGTCCAAAAGCAAGTCGATTACAAATGTAGTACACTATACCACGCCAAGATGAAGCCCTTATCATCACATTGGGTTGTCAACTAAAATAATAGTGCAACATGGGAAAATATGTAGTTCGACAGACTGGAAAGAAGAGTATGAATCATTTTCAACAGGCCTGCGAGTGAGAGAGAGAGAGAGCGAGAAAAAAGAGAAAGCGAGAGAAAACGAGAGAACGAGAGAGCGAGAGAGTGAGAAAGAATGAGAGAGCGAGAGAGTGAGAAAGAATGAGAGAGAACGAGAGAGCGAGAAAGAATGAGAGAACGAGAGAGCGAGAGAGTGAGAGAAGAACGAGAGAACGAGAGTGAGAGAGAATGAGAGAAATAGAGTGAGAGAGAATGAGAGAAATAGAAGTGAGAGAGAATGAGAGAAATAGAAGTGAGAGAGAATGAGAGAAATAGAGTGAGAGAGAATGAGAGAAATAGAGTGAGAGAGAATGAGAGAAATAGAGAGAGAGAGAGAAAACGAGAGAGAGAGAGAGAAAACGAGAGAGAGAGAGAAAACGAGAGAGAGAGAGAGAGAGAGAGAGAGAGAGAGAGAGAGAGAGAAAAACGAGAACGAGAGAGAGAGAAAACGAGAACGAGAGAGAGAGAAAACGAGAACGAGAGAGAGAGAAAACGAGAACGAGAGAGAGAGAAAACGAGAACGAGAGAGAAAACGAGAACGAGAACGAGAGAGAGAGAAGAGAGAGAGAGAGAGAGAGAAAAAGAACGAGAGAGAGAGAAAACGAGAACAGAGAGAGAGAAAACGAGAACGAGAGAGAAGACGAGAACGAGAACGAGAGAGAGAGAGAGAGAGAGAGAGAGAGAGAGGAGAAGAGAGAGAGAAGAGAGAGAGAGAGAGAGAGAGAGAGAGAGAGAGAGAGAGAGAGAGAGAGAGAGAGAGAGAGAGAGAGAGAGAGAGAGAGAGAGAGAGTTTAGTCCTGATATCTGCAGGATGCAGGAGCCCCATCAGAAGCCAAGCCAATGGCCGTGAGACCTCCTCCAAATCCCTGGGGGTGGAGCAGGGAAATCCACACCACTCATGTCCACATATATGCATGCACTGCAACCACATGCATTTAAAACAAGACCAAACGCACGTACAGAAATAAAAAGATGCACACTTTTAGAGAGCAGCTAACTCAAAAATCATCCTATCTTCTACCTTATTAATCGATCTTAATCGATTAATAAGGAATACCAAGTTATCTAGCCTCAGTCTGGATTTGGAAATGTTTTTTCGGGGGGCTCAGCAAGTAAAGAGCATAATATTTATCTCAGGTGGCAGGACTCTCACAGGTATGTTGTGGTGACAAATAGGATCATAAGCTTGCTGCGCCACAGTCCTCGAGTCGACACGATACAATATGTTATGTGGTCAAAGTAAATAGAGCCATCCTGTCCACACAATGTGTTTCCTGTTCCGGGGTGACACACAGACAACCATCTCTGACCTTTGAGAGGCAGGGGGAGAAAGTGTTTGCCTGCTTGTTTGCGATGCCCCATTGCATCGCAATATAAATATCAGAAGGCAAACAACGTAAGAGCTATTATTTGAGAGGTTAGGTATCTCACAGAAGACTGATGCTCTGGACGATGGAGAGTTGAGCATCCTTGTTATGTCCTAGCCTCGTGACGAAGCCTTCCTGGAGTTCACTGTCCACAGGATATGACAATCCACATTTTCTTTAAGCCTCTGCACTCTCTCTCTCACTATAACTACATCTACCATCGTTCCTGCTTAGCATCCATCTTCAAGTCTCTTCCACTGTCGGTCTTCAACTGTCCACTTCTTACTATCTAAGAGTCCATTCCCTCTTCCTGATTGGTCCTCATCCCATGCGACATGATTCTCATTGAAAGAGACATTTCAGAACCAGATCAAAGCCATCTCTTTGCCCTGAGGCATAGAACACCTAATAGGCCTGAACTGGCAGCCTTAAGTGCATATGTGTGTGTGTGTGTTGTGTGTATATGATATATATATATATATATATGTATATGTGTATTATATGTATTTTATAGATACTATAGATATATATGATATTATATATAGATATAGTATAGTAGTATATATATATATATAATATATATTATATATATATATATATATATGTGATGTATGTGTGTGTGTGTGTGTGTGTGTGTGTGTGTGTGTGTGTGTGTGTGTGTGTGTGTGTGTGTGTGTGTGTGTGTGTGTGTGTGTGTGTCTATCACAGGGAAACCAGAATCAATATTTAACAGGGATGTGATGTAAGCATGAACGTTCTTCCACTTTAGTATTGAATGAAGGCTGGACTTGGCTGTGCCTTATCTCTGCCTCCCGTATTACGGCGATGTCCAGGCTCAGCATCAGGACTTTGATTGAAACTGCTGTGTGGGGGTCAGACAGATTATTCATGGAGCGCACTCCGAAAATAATAACAGCCAGGAAAAGATAACCATTGTGAAATTCAACAACACTATGCCAGCAACTTACAGCAGTCAGCGCATCCCTTTAAGCTATGGAGGCATTAGCTGCAAATCTTTGCATGTGCATTCAACATTAATCATTTGTCTGGATGGGCCTAGAGAATGGCCATTTTACGTCCTGAACTTGCACAAATAACTCAAAGGCCAGCAGCTTGGGCAATAATAAGACATTCAAGCCTGCTTGTGTATCCTCTCCCTGGAGGGCAGTACAGCAGCAGCACAGGCTGTTACCAGAGCGTTGGTGTCACGCTATATAGCAAGGGAAGCCGGGACACAATGCAATGATCAGGAGGTAAATTCATGGGAAAAAAACGACTTTAGCACTGAGTTCCTGCATTCCCAGTTGGCCCAGTATGCCATGCGAGGCTGTGTCCGGTTCTGTGGGACAAAGGTAGTTTGTAGGGCGCCGGAGATTGGTTGGGGAGCCAGGACAAGTGGAGGAGCCATTGAGGGAGGAGCCAACAACAGAAGAGGGTTTAGAGAGAGAGTGGGGGGAGGGAAGGGGGCTTGTGCTGTCCAGTGTACTAACTCCCAGCCAGATTATGTGTTGCATGTTTTCATTCAGCCAGCTATAGATGTCCCTGTATAGAATAAACACAAACATGGGATAAGCTATACTCTGTGGGAAAAACAAAGAGCCAACCTCAAAATATCCCATTGGACAAAATGCCCATTTTGGATGCTTTTGGATCTGTCCTCATGGGTGACAGACTCACACACAGGAGGAAAATCCTCAGAACAAATCAGGGATTAAATCCTTATTCTATGAAGCCATGTATATGGACAATAGTTTCCATACGAGAGGAACATTAAAGACTTTATATGAACCTCAAGCCAGTGGCTGGCGGGCCTTACAAAATAGCACAAATCTACACCTTACTCTATCCATCCAATACGATCCTGATTCATCGCTCGCTGCATAGTGAAATCCTCCTGCTTACATTATGCATACATACTGTATATAGGCCCATACATACTTCCACACACATTGAAATGCAAAGTGAATCACCATAGAGCAGTCTGTGCAATCATCATCACTATAGCCCAGTTGTCACAATCACTTAACAGCCTTTACACAGAGAAAAGGAAGTCACAAACAACATACAGCAGTCTGCTGTCACATCATCATCACTATAGCCCAGTTGTCACAATCACTTAACAGCCTTTACACAGAGAAAAGGAAGTCACAAACAACATAGCCTGCCCCCCCCCCCCACCTGCCACAGTGAGGAAACTCAAATTTTTGAGAAGCTAGCCTTTTTCTTCACTAACTTGCTGACCACCTCAGACCAAGATAGGATGCCACACACACACACACACACACACACACACACACACACACACACACACACACACACACACACACACACACACACACACACACACACACACACACACACACACACACACACACACACACACACACACACACACACACACACATCTAATGCTGGCAGGTCGGCCCAACAGCTGGAGCCTGCAAGAGACTAGGCACAGGAGACAGTAGGCAGGAAAGGAGCCAGAGATCCAGGGAGGAGGAGAAGGAGGGAGGAGAGATAAAAGGAAATAAAGGGGAAAAGTTGTGGGGAGGAGAGAATACAGAAGTCAGGTTGGCAAAGGAGAGGGTATAGATTGTAGATGGAGAGAAGAGGAGGAGGATGGAGAAGGGAGGAATAGGAGGATGGAGGAAGATAATAGGAGCGGGGGTAGCAGTGACCTGGAGGAGATGAGGTGGAGGAAGGGAGGAGTGCTTCACATAGGACCCTGTGTAGCGGCAGAGCTTGTGTTGCCCGCTGATATCTCTGTGTTTGTTTGATCTCAGCCCGTTCCTCGGTTCAAACCGTGCTTCAGATGTTTCCATTGCGAGTGGAAATGTAAAAAGGTTTAAAAAAGGTGATGTAAAACGTTAGAGCTATTGTTTGAGGGCAATTTGTTGGAAGTGTCCGAGCTATCCGTTCAATATTAGGGAATTAAATGTGCTGTGAGAATACCTGTTTTGAAAGGAGAAGCCATCTTGCATTCCATCTTGTCAGTCACTTCAAATCAACAATCACAAAATGCCCATAAAAATGCTATTTCTGGTCGCACACTTTAGACACGCGCCCCCTATCTGCTGACTGCCATTACTACTACTACAACCACATGGTCCAAACTAACACACATACACTGATAGGCGGTCCATTTAAGACCTTCCATCTCAAACACACTCTGCAGAGTTAATTGTACTGTGCAGAATTTTGGCCACCAACACCCCAACCTTAAACCAGCCATCATCCACGCGCACTCCCACAACTAATTCTGACATTAGAGAAGCGAATAGTGCCCTGCTCAACAGTAGAACAGTGTATCCCCTGAGGTGCTTAAAATCCAACAAAGCAAGCTAAACATTAAGGTTCTTGTATGAATGTGGCAGCTGCTCCCCTGCCACACACCCATAGGTGGCTTTACCGGGCCGCTCTGACAGCCAGGAAGAGTTTTAAACCGGTTTGTGGCAGGGATGGGAGAAATGCTACTGGCAGAACAGGTGTTCCGTGCAGGCATGTCAGAGCTCTTGTGAGTGTGTTTGGTGATGGCAGATCTCAGGGATACCGGGATCTGTAGGACGCCACTGAGATCTCTAGGGTCCTGATGAGAGCTGTTGGACGCTACTCTAAGATCTGTAGGATGCTACTCTGAGGTCTGTAAGGTGCTAGTGAGATCTGTAGGATTCTACTCTGAGATCTGTAGGATGCTACTCTGAGGTCTGTAAGGTGCTAGTGAGATCTGTAGGATTACTACTCTGAGATCTGTAGGCTGCTACTCTGATATATGCAGGGTGCTACTCTGAGAATTTGCTGAATTATAAAGTGTTTCTAAAGTTTTTTATTACAAAGTTTTGGCGAAAAGAGTCATCTCTGGCGAGTCGAGAATGGCTGCCCTGAGGGAGGGGGGCTGATGTGCGGAACAAAAACATTGTATTTAAAAGTGATGGGCATGTCGGTTTCTTCTCATTCCTCCAAATCCATTGTTTGTGCTCTGTGTATCTTGCGTACGTGCTTTGTGTGCGTGGGTGCATGTGTGCGCTCGTGCGTGTATGTGTGTGTGCGTTGTGTGAGAACTTTGCAGTTTTTCAGCAGCTAAAACGTGTTTATATGACATAACCAAGGGGCTGATGTGTTGCACGGTGGAGTGTCCTTGCTTGAGGACGATTGTGTTGTGGTTGTACAGAAGACGAATGGCAGGACCTCCTTAACTTCTCATACATTCAAGCGATTAATGAAGCCCCCCACAATTCTCACACACCTACACACACACACAA
This sequence comes from Melanogrammus aeglefinus, assembly GCA_900291075.1. NCBI lineage: Eukaryota > Metazoa > Chordata > Actinopteri > Gadiformes > Gadidae > Melanogrammus > Melanogrammus aeglefinus. The sequence continues at coordinate 275,343 of OLKM01000334.1, forward strand.
ACAAACACACACAGACACACAAACACACACATAGACACACACACATCTGGTACATTTGACATCCAACGTGGCTGCGGCGTTGGGCTCCCTGGGGGACCGAGTCCTCCGTGGGGAAAACGATCACCAGAGAGCAGAGACTGCTTTCATTTCTCCCTCTTCTTGTGTCTCATTAGGGTGCTGCACACTGAAACGTGAGCATACAGAGGGGGTGCGGAGTGCATATGTTTGTGTGTATGCGTTTGTGGGTGGGGGCTTTCGGGATGTATGCGGAGTTGCTTGAGGGGGGGAAACGTTGCCTCGCTGAGAGGTTGCCCTGTTTTATCTGTGCGCTTTACGCTTCTTACCTCAGGCTGCCATCCCAAGATGGTTCCAATGAACACAGCAACAAGAGGGTTGTGACTCACTCATTACCCAACAATACATGGCTCCATTTCCACCTCAACACAAGCTAATTGTTTACAGTCAACATAGATGTACACACACTTCCCCCCCACACATACACAGCAAGTATATAGTAGTATAGCAATAATGTTATTTACTTTCATTGAGTCAAATAAATAATCATGAGATCAATGGATGGTCATTGGCTGTTGTGTCTTTCGGGTTTATGTTTATTAATTTGTGAGTTGGCGCATGTCCCATTAAATAAAAGATAACAATTGATTGATTTCACATAGATACCGGACAGCAGGACAACATTTAGGTTGAAGTCCTGAAAACATGGCATAGCAGCTGGGTTCTGGTGTGTGGGGATATAGGAGCTGAGGATGACTCCCATTAGTGTTTTCTCTTGCCAAAGCAGCAACATAAGAGACGGCAAAGCTTAAATTACAGCAACAAAACAAATGGGCCTAAAATAGATAAAAGGGATGAACCTAATCCGGGAAACTGAGACATCTATTTAAATTAAATGCATGACGATATAATTAAATCACATTGCAAAAAAACCTTTAGTTTGTGTAATTACTTGAGACTGGTATCAGCAGAATATGGTGCCTGTATATTTTTGATAGAGCCAAAGCGACCCCAAACAGTAATCTGATGAGCTGATCGGACAAGCAATGTAGACTTTTGAACTCTCAGGACCCCTCGGCTACACTTTCAGTGCGACTTTGTGATTGGCTGTGCCAGATCGGACCACAGGTCTTATGACCACACTTGACCCTGAAATGCAGTAGCCAAATTCGTTTTCGGATTTGAACTGCCTGCAAAAATACTTCTCAAATGGCTCTGTGTGGAAGACAAGCCTTTATGTGGTTCTTGCTGTTTCAAATGGTATTCAATAGTCAAAAGCCTTGGCAATGAGCAGTCACGCGCATTGTGAAAATTAGCCTGAGACCATCCTGATCACGTGTTTTGACATTCTGTCGCTGCAGGGATCAGTCTGGACATCCAGTGGTCAATCTCCACAAATCACAGTGTAATCATAGCCAATCAGTGACTGTGTCGTAGTTAATGCCGTTACTGGACCAATCTGGGACTGTTGTTACAGGCTGTTGCTGGAACAACAACAACAAATGTCATGGCGTCTCCCGAAGCAATGAGAGATAATGTTAACGTTAGTAAAGTAAACACAGCCATAAGTCGGCAGGAAATAGGTTTTTGCCGTTCTTCTTTATCCACTGAGCAGCACACTGTGATTGAGTGACAAGTTTTGTTAAGCTGATTAGCTGTAGGAGTTTACTGCTAGAACTCACTAACACAAAACACTGCCTAAAACTCACTAACACAAGACACTGCCTCTAACTCACTAACACTAGACACTGCCTCTAACTCACTAACACTAGACACTGCCTCTAATTCACTAACACTAGACACTGCCTCTAACTCACTAACACTGCCTCTAACTCACTAACACTAGACACTGCCTCTAACTCACTAACACTAGACACTGCCTCTAACTCACTAACACTAGACATTGCCTCTAACTCACTAACACTAGACACTGCCTCTAACTCACTAACACTGCCTCTAACTCACTAACACTAGACACTGCCTCTAACACTAGACACTGCCTCTAACTCACTAACACTAGACACTGCCTCTAACTCACTAACACTAGACACTGCCTCTAACTCACTAACACTAGACACTGCCTCTAACTCACTAACACTAGACACTGCCTCTAACTCAGTCACACGCACACACACACACACACACACACACACACACACACACACACACACACACACACACACACACACACACACACACACACACACACACACACACACACACACACACACACACACACACACACACACACAACACAATAACTTCAAAGAGAACAGCAGCTGACAAGATTCCAACAGTAGAGGAGCCTGATTAGGATTCATGACAGCTAAATTCGGCGGCTTTAATCCTCTGTGTTCTGCACTAACAAGGAGCCCTGGTTCCAGCTCCGCACTCTCGCTGACGCTGTGCAGTTCACACCGTGAGTGTGTGTGGTTATTGTGTGTGTGGTTGGTGTGCTCTGCTGTTCCTGGTGTATATGTCCTGCTGCTACTGGTGTATGTGGCGTATCCATCCCTGCTGTGACTCTGTGAGTGGGGACTTTTCACAAAGTCCATATATGCTCCACAATCAATTTGAAGCTACAATAGGATACAGAAAAAGCTGTAGTAATGGAGACCGCCTCACTAATCTGTCTGCAGCGGCTCCAGAGCCAATGGGGCGGCCGGAAGGGGCCCAGCAATCGCTAGAGCTGAGGTTGCAGGCTGGAGTGTAGAGATGGAGGAGCCAACTACCATTCACTTAACACTGTCTCCTCTGATAGCGCCCCCGGAGTCAGCTTTACATACTCATCCAAGTGGCACCTCTTCTTACAAGACTATCTTTCTTGTGTAGAAGAGGCAGCGTGTAAATGATAGAGAGTAGCAGGCTGATCAGTAGGTGACTCCTTGTGATACTGGGGCTGTGGTGGATCTGTAGTTATTGATGGTGACACATTGCCGTCTGTCAGTTATGAATGGGTGAAACCAGGACAGGGCTGTGCCAGTGAATCCGAGATGCTGTGCAAGTCTGGAGAGGAGGATTGAGTTCTTGACACTGTGAAAAGCTGCACTTAACTCCAGGGGAATAAGGGTGTTGAGAGGCACCAGAGTCAGACGAGAGTCCGAGTTTATTGGTGTCTCCAACAACACACTGCCTGTTGAGAGAGATGCATTGCTGAATTCAACAATGATGTGGTGTTGAGCAGGAACACCGTCCTTCATCAGAGTCAATTGATGCACACTGTACGAATCCTTCTGTATGAGGTTTAGTGTAGTATTTATTTTCTGTTTGTGATTCAATAAAGGCAGAATCATGACATCGAGCATAACAGAATGTGCAGTGATTTACTAACTTGCTCCACCATGAATCCAGACCCATCCAACCATGAATGCATACATGCACTCAACCACACACATACACCCCCACACTGAGGCATCTGCAGCCTGTGATATTCAGCCCCAGTCGCTCCATAGGAGCCCTGTAGCTCCTATGGAGAACACTGTTCATGAAACATTTATAGGCCAACTCCAGATGTCCAGCGGTGCATGAAGCTAACCAGCTTCACAACTGATATTAACATGGGGCACTATTGTTCCTCAAGTATATCGGCTGTGTCACAGGCGACGACTCATCATTTCATCATCTCCCAATATTAAGGAGTATTTGGGTATAATTCTGTATAAATTTGACAACTTCAAAATAAATCTTCAGGCCTTGACATTCCATCAACAATGTCATCTTCCGGGAAAATACACACACACACACACACACACACACACACACACACACACACACACACACACACACACACACACACACACACACACACACACACACACACACACACACACACACACACACACACACACACACACACACTATGATCACAAAAATGACATAACAGTGAATCCTTTAATGTAGAATTCTGACTCATGGACTACTTCTGACATCAGTAGTCAACTCACCTTATCACTGACAATCGCTAACAGCCTGGAAAATATGGCGTAAAAGGGGACATATTGTGAAAACAACCCTTTTCCTGGGATTTGGGGTGTGGTTTTGGGTCTCTGGTGCTCCCACACGCATACAAACTTTCAAAAAAGTCTGTACATAATTTTTTGTGTGAGATATGCATTTCTGAAAGTACCCCGCCTACTACAGTTACCAAACGAGCGAGTCAGTTTCGGCGCCCCCTCCTACGTAAGAAGGGGCACAGTTAAATATTACCTCCCACTTCCCCACTCCACTCCAATCAGACCATAACTAAGATGTTGTGGAATAGCGGTAGGCAAGATTTTTTTTCCTTAAAGCTACTTCCAGCAAACAGCAAAAACATGTTTTCTGGAACTCAAATTCTATGTTTACTTGTTGTGAAACGCCATAATATGCCTCCTTTAAGAATCACATGCATTCCTCATTATGACAAGAAGTAATCATAGTTTTTTTGACTTGTATTTAGATATATGTAAACAATATATATCAGTAGCTGAGACATTTAGAAAAAATAAAGAACACCTCACTAAGCTGAGGGTAGTAGTGGCCTAAAAAGCACAGTGAGACGAGACCGACTGGTCATACTGGTCTGGTTATTCCAGTCTCGCGAGGAGAATATCCCCAGTTTACCATCATAGCCGTCAAACTCTCATTAGCCAGCACTAAAGTGATCACCATCAATGATGCACCATCACTGTCTCTGAGCCGTGCGACCGACATTCAGGGTTTGGATCTGTGTCAAGATGAAGGGTTTTTGGCTGAGCAGACATGGCACCTCATCCCCTGCCATGTTAGAACAAGTAATATTGTGATTTTTTTTAAATAATATTAAGAAATATTTAAATTACATATTAAAAAAATATTTAAATGATTAGGGTTATTATTAGTTATTCAGAGTTTAACTGTGGATATATATTGTTATTTGTAATTATTATCTATTAACTAATAATCACATCTATTTTATTAATAGTAATTGTTTAATGTTTGTACAGTTGCATAAAATACTGCATCTACTTCTACGAAAGACTTTGAAACTGGTGAGAGCACTCCTTGCTTGCCTTTTAAGTCAGCTAAATAAGTTTTGGAAAAGAGAAAAGTTTTAATTTCAAACATTTAGCCAACATTTATCATAAGAATGTTTAAATGCTTAAGTAGCTCTTCCCCCACTTGGTTCTGACGGCTTCATCGAGAATAAAGCGGTGACTGCTTTACTACTTTCTCTATCAAATTCTGCTTCTTTGTGCCCTTGGGCAAGGTTGTTGCTCGAACGCCTTAAAAGCCATCTTCAGTCGAAATAGTGAAGGGTAGCCCTACATCTAGATCTGAAACATCTCGTTTGTTCGCAAGATAATCCTATAATATTACAAAAAAGGTCATAGTGATCCAGAAAGTACAGAAATAAATCAGTATAGTTCCAACTTCCAATCTATTTGTCGTTAACCTTTCTGGGCTCTCATGTATTGGCTAATGTCCTTTCTTATAACCAATCTTGAGACACCTCTAGAGATGGATGGCACTCATCATTCTATCATCAAGCACAAAAAGACAACCTCAGAAACATCCATTCCTATTTCACAAACCTCAAAGACACAGATCTTTCTCTCTCGATTATGTCTTAATATTGTTAAGTTCTATGCACCCTTGTCCTCTTAATCTGTAGCATGAGCTAAATGCTAAATGCAGAATTTTGTTGGCTGTGAAGAAGAAGACAGATATAACCAAAGTATAAAGATGCTCAAGATCTACTGCAGCCCATTCATTTTAATGTGGCTGTGCCCTGTACGACTTGTCAGACATTAACATTTGATTTGTTTCAGGTCTCCAAGGGTAAGAAGTGGCCAAAGTAAGAAAGGTTTTAATAATCAGGAAGACCTGTGATTAAAGAGTGAATATTGAATACTTAACAGCAACTGGGAGCTGTTGCTGATGTAGCAGAGGCTATAGCAGTAGCACAATGCAAATTAATAAGAATCTACAGAGTGTCACGCCAACTGCATGGGAACCCTTATTGTGGAATGATGAACAAAGGGGGACACAGAGATATGTTGACACAGGGACAGATAAGTTGAACACAGGGACAGATATCTTTGAACACAGGGACACAGAGACTTCTTGAAACAAGGTCCACTGGCACCACAGCTACAAGAAGCTGGAGACAAGATATGGAGGGAGAGAGAGATAACAGAAAGAAACAGCTCAAACAGCAGCATGAATCCAAAACATCAGAGAATAAGTGTGTGTATATGTGTGTGTGTGTGTGTGTGTGTGTGTGTGTGTGTGTGTGTGTGTGTGTGTGTGTGTGTGTGTGTGTGTGTGTGTGTGTGTGTGTGTGTGTGTGTGTGTGTGTGTGTGTGTGTGTGTGTGTGTGTGTGTGTGCTGTGTGCCTGCATGCTTGTGTGTGAGTGTGTAGTTAGGGGCTCGACTGAGTAGATATTGTATATTTTATGCATACTTTGATGATGTCATCACAGGGGAAACAGGAAGTAACCAGTAACCCACCACCCAGGGGGATGGGAGACATCAGGTCATTATTTTCTGAACGTAAAAAGCTGGAAATCTCAGACGTAAAAGATGCATGACATTACACTGGGAAAAAACGCTTTCATCAGCAGGAGAGATGGACTTAACGAACAACAGCTAGAAATGAAATAACAGAACTCAAACCACCCCAGTTTAGAAGAGAAAAAAAGAAACAAAGTAAAGTGTCTACTTAAAATATACTAAAGAGGACGATGATGAGGAACATCAGAGAGATGTGAGTTGCAATAGACTGGGTAACCCCGGCCCGTTCAGTCGGCGATTTAAAGTCGCCCCGCAGAAGGGTCTGGAGACTGAGGCACAATACATTTATTTCTGCTTCTGATACGCTTTTGTGGAAAGCTGGCTCTTCCCCCTGGCACACTGGTTTAACCCAATGACGACAGGGAAGCGACGGCAAGCAGCCAATTGCGTACAGAGTCATTTCAACTAGGCCCGTTGATCACGTCTCTTGTGCCGAAGAAACTGACAGCAGCCTCCCCAGACCAAGCCCAATCTATGATTGGGCTTGGTCTGGCCATAGCAGGCTAGAGTTGCACAGCATTGCCCAGTCCCAGTGAACTCCCTGCCTGGTTTGACCTGTATGAAACCCTCTCCCTGCTGACGTGTGATATCCCTGCGATCTGCAGACACCAGAGGAGCAAAGCATTCTCCTGATAGAGCGGTGGGAACCCTAATATACTCCCATCCTCACCCTCCACGGCAGGGGCACAGCCTGCGTTGTTTTATACTGCATGATACTACCATCCATCACGGCTGCTGTGTGCGCGCATGTGCGTGCGTGCGCGCGTGCGTGCGTGTGTGTGTACTGAGAAGCAGCATACTACGGACATCAGAGCAGGAGGCCTATTAATAAATCATCGTTCAGTGACAGCAGTGGCTCCTCTGTCACCTTCATTGTTACAAATCTACAACCCTGACTTCCTCCATGCCGGTTGCAAGAAGAAGAGTGGTGTGTGTGTGTGTCTGTGTGTGTGTGTGTGTGTGTGTGTGTGTGTGTGTGTGTGTGTGTGTGTGTGTGTGTGTGTGTGTGTGTGTGTGTGTGTGTGTGTGTGTGTGTGTGTGTGTGTGTGTGTGTGTGTGTGTGTGTGTGTGTGTGTGTGTGTCTGTGTCTGTGTGTCTGTGCTGTGTGTGTGTCTGTGTGTGTGTGCATGTGTGCGTGCGTGTATTTGCGCTTGCTTTTAATGAACGAGGGAAAACATTATGCATCACGTACATATCAGGATGACAAATGTTTGTCTTTATATTTACATAATATGTACAATGTCGTCAAATGCCTACACTGTTTGTTTTATTTTGTTTTATTTAAATTGAGATGTCTGGTATGTGTGTGAGGTTGATTTGAAAAGAGTACACATACCATGGCCTTAAAATGAGTGCCTCGGGAAACCTATTATTGGCTATTGTTGCTTTAGCGGAAAAGGCTTGGAGGGCCTTTTACTGCATGAGGAAACACTTATTCAAATTGCATATTCTCTCTGATTATAAAAATCAAAAAGATAATTCATACCAAAGCAGTGAACATGTTGCTAAAGATCGTATGGGAGAAACTCTTTTGAAATTTGAATGGGCTCCATACTTAACAATAATAAAATAACCCTTACCCCTAGGGCCATAAACTGGCTGTTGAAACTGGTCGTCATAGAAACCAACCAAGAAATTAATTATTTTTTATTCAATGTGAAGGAGGAGAAATAGAGAGAGAATCTCGCTTCCTCATAAACTGAACAAAATATAATGAAATCAAAACAACTTAATCACTAAATTTACAAAGAAAATTCCATATTTCCCAATCCTCCAAAAAGACCAGGTAGAAAATCTAAATACAGCTCTCCTGACAGAGAAGTCAGCATGTCACAAGAAAGAAATATTCATATCTACATATAGTCACAGAGAATCATATAGTCACATAGGTCATCAATGCAATTTTCTTTTGTATCGCACAATGAGTCGATGCATTCAATGTTATAAATCTGTACATACATGTAGTTGTTACATTATATACTAATGTAACAAGTCTAAGCCCCAAAACCACGATACATGAGGCATCAGAATAATGCTTCATCCCTCCCCAACACACTCTGACAAGTATTTCAGCTATCATAAGTGTGACACCTTTGAAAACGTGTCTGGAAAGAGAAACTATTTTCTTTTCACTTTTCCCCCCTAAGAGTTATTTATAAATGTGTGGTTATAGTTATAAAACATAGTTCCTGCAGAGTGTACAACACAGCGAGTCGTCAAACTGCCATCATGCTGTCATAATTAATGAACTATTAAGATAATTAACCAGTGCCTGGATTGCTGCCAGCCACCCGTCATGTACAAGCTACATTCCCATATCTAGAGATGCTGTCAATTTCAATATCCAATGCAAGGCTAAGTAGCATAACTCCTGGCAGTGGCTTCGAGATAGCCCTCTTAACAACTTACTAATCATGGTGGAATTTCTTTGGTTAGCTGGATCAGTTTGGGATCCGCCCTCAGGGCTGTGGGCAGATGGAAATGAGGCGATTTCCCTTCCCTGTCCTCTCCATCGTTATCTTTAACTTCTCCAACCAACCATCTACAAATCCATCTGAACTCTCTCTGCTGTTTCTCTTTCATCTTCTACTACCTTTTTTTTGCTTCGTTGGGAACCAGACGAATCTCGCAAGCCCAGGTTTAATTTGCTCTGCAGATAAGATCTGGATCTCCTCCCGTTCAAAAAGATGTCTGCCCAGGACTGCCATGAGATACTAACTAATACAAAGATGACTGCCGCTGATTCCGTCATCGAGATAGTATTAAAAAATCGGACGGTATATTTTCACTGACTGTACGTTCACACCAAAAGCTCAAAACGCAACGCTGTCCAAAATATTTACAGCTCATATCTTTCTTGCGTGTATGTTTACTGGGACCCACGACGGCGAGAGATATCTACATTCGGATTGGCTGAATGCTACTAGCTCAGCCAAAAGCCAAAATGCTACTAGCTCATTTGCATAGAGTTGAGCTGTTTTCAACTCTCATTTACAGCTTCAAGCGTTTTATTGCTTTATTGCGCATGCAGAAAGTGAATGGGCGTTTATCGCTCAAAATGCTTTATAGCTTTTGGTGTGAACGTAGAGTAAGAAAAGAACAAATACCTGCGCTAAAAGCTTTTTTTGAGAAGAAAGATGTTGTTTTTTTGTAGCTCAGTGCTGCACCTGTCACCTGTTTCGTTGCTTTGATTGGTTGTAGGACCATCCAATTTCGTCCAGAGGCATTTTGGTCTGCGTCCGATGGCGATGCCCCTTGGAAATCGAAAAATAAATGGAGAGGTTCCAGACTAATTTCAGTTTGCGATACGTTTACAAAAATAAACCCAGACTTAGGCCTACTGTTTTCACACTTTCCCCCCAGTCTGTCTACTCCTCAAAGACAGGTTGCCAACCTGAAATATAAATTCAGCGCTCATTGTTCAAAGCCTCTGACAACCAGTCCGAACATATCAAAAAAATTAAATATGATGTTGAAATTAAGTGCTTTATGGTCCATATGCTATATTTGAAATTAATAGATTACTGAATAAAAAACGAAAAGCTATGAATCATTTCAATTAAATTTGTCATGGTTAGTTGCTATATCATCATATTCTAAAGATAGTCTCCACTACTAATCGGTGTGTTTTAAATCATTCGCTGAGCTTCAAGGCTGTCCATGTATTGTAAATTCTCGTTTTCAGTATAAACTGTTTTATGGTTTTGCCATAAATACTTTGGTTTTGCTAATACTATTTGCCAAACATCCGTGCTGCATGGTTACGACTCGAGATGGAGTGGTTTGAATATATATGTAATTTTTTATATGCAGAACCAAAAATGTTTCATTGCATTTGATTGGTTTGTTCATCGTTCAACAGGGAGTTTCATTTGAGAGTTTGCTGAAATTGGCAAAACCACTTTTAATCCTACCCAAATTTAACCTGGGACCCGAAACACCCCCAAAAAATAAGTGGTGACAGTTTGCATTTGGAACAAGATTAATTCTTATGACTTCTTTTAATGCTTATTAAGAAGTATAACCTGCCCTAAATGACACACTTTAAACGAAAACACAGATTTTCCTTGTCGGAGGCTTTAAGGATTATCGTGCGTCAGGAGACTAAGAGGAACAGAAGTTGAAGTGGTTAAACTGGTCCCGGAGGTTATAACCCTATACTCTCAATCAAATCCGATCTGTGATTTGAAAGTCACTTGTGATCCAGGATCAGATAGCCCAGCTAGATCAAAACTTAGAATAGGACAAGAGACCCTGGAGGCTGGAGGACTATCCAAACAATGTTTGCACATGACCGTGAAGTGTGGTACCTCAGAGCTGTGAATACGACGCATGCCCAGGCATTTAAAAAAGAAAAATTCTTCATTTATAGTTCAATATTATATTTTATATTTCAATATTTCAAAATGTTGGGTTTAGGGTAACAGTCCTAGCAAAGAAGGAGGTGTCCCTATGGTTACGGCCCATGCCATCTTTGTGATACATTTATTGTTCCTTCAAAGTTGAAGATAAGCGATGTGGCATATGAAATAGGCCTGCGTAAAACTTTAAGGGTCCAAGAATCTGAACCTTCTTTGTGATGACGAGGCCATGAACCTCAACTGCAGAGGCCATGAACCTCAATTTCTGGAAACCTCAGAGCCTGTGAAGGAATAGGTGGACAACATTTGCAGACAGATGTCTCACAGACTCTAGGTTCTTCTCTTGGAGGCAGCAGCACTGGACCCCAGGTTCAAGAGAAAAGCCTTCCGGTGGGACGGAGCCCCTGATAAGGCCTATCAACGGCTCTGCAGTGAGGTTGACAACCAGTAGGCTGAGGGAGTAGAGTAGAAAGCAGCCGCACAAGATGGCAGCTCTACCCAGCGCGTGCCATCTGGAATGCCATCTGGAGAGACTTCGATGAGAATGTCTCTAGGCTTGTGACAAGCACTCGTAATCCTACGGCAGATTCTGCCCTGGAGGTATGTGCATTTGTTTCTAGTACCCCCAGGTCCTCAAACCCTCCTCATGTGCTGGCAAAATCGAGGGGGTGGTCCATCCCAGACAGTTCATGGTCAGTGAGCTGGTACGCCTCAATGCAAACCTGCAGTACCTATCCAATCGAGATCTTCCTATTTACCTGGCAGACATCAGCCGACCTGCATGTGTACAGGCCCACCTCTCTCTTCCTATCCTCCTACATGGATTGAAGCTACTTTCTGTTGGTGAAAATAAACTTCTCAGGAGCATTATAACATTGTGCACACACATCGACACACACCCCGCTGTCTGGAAACTTTCACAAACTGGCTGGAAGTATAGACATATCTCTGTTGTCTCAAAATGATGGTCTTATTTTAGGAACAGTGACAGAATGGTATTGATTACTATAACGACAATCAAATGATAACAACAATCAAATAAGTGGTAATCACATTACCACGTAAAAAAAAAAGACCTCTAGAAAGGTTGGCCATGTCGTGGGTCTCAACAAGCTAATGCAAACAAGTAGGTGTGCATTGTGAAAGGGCCCAGGCCCCCTCCCTGTGGGGGGGGCCACAGGATATAACATTACGCTGCTGATCTAAAATATATTTTTTTAAATTGAGTCACATACATTTTTTTTTATCACATTGACAAATTGATCAATACAAATCACAACAATATTTCGCTTCAACCTGTGTGGATAATTTATATTTATATATTTATTATATATATATATATTTATATTTATTTATATTTATTTCTCTGCTGTTTTCTGTCTCGGCTGTTTTCTGTCTCGGCTGGTTGTGTAATGAAAGGAAAACAGACTTGCAAGTGTCTATTCTATTTCTTCTTTATACCTTTAAAAGGGGTTTCGCATGGACAGAGCGAACTCCTTGTTATTGGCTGTGCCTCGCAATTTAATGAAAAACTTAATCCACACCACCTGGCCGGTTCTTCAGTGCCGTTCAGCACGCTTCACATCGCAATCCTCCTTTCATTGGAAATAAATCGTATCGCACCGCATCGGGGGCCAAAGCAAAGGCCTAGTGTGAACTTATGAATCGACTCAATGATTAAAGGCCAGTTAACAGAAGCTGCTTTGATTGACTTAACATTACTTGCTTATGATATGCTTTTAAATGTATACTTATACACCAGAGGGCCAGGATTTGGCATCATCAAATCAAATCCCTGAAAAACTAAAAAATTAAAAAACCCTGAATGCCAATTGGCTTAGCGTTGTCTACATGAGGCCATGTGTATTCACACACACACACACACACACACACACACACACACACACACACACACACACACACACACACACACACACACACACACACACACACACACACACACACACACACACACACACACACACACACACACACACACAGCCAAATAGTAAATCATTGGGACATCAAGGGGAGACATCTGGAACAGACTTCCCTCTACAATAAGGGAATACCCCACATATTCTTCTTTTAAAGGACAACTTAAACAATGGCTCAAATCCAATCAGAAGTGGGACCACTAGCTGGACTGGACACTAATTGAACATTACTTTTTAACGCATTGTTATATCCTGTCTGCATCTGGTATCTTTATGATTGTGTAATGTATTGTGCTGTGGGTGTTGTCTCCTCTACTTTGTATTTTATCTATTTGTTTGCTGTCTCTTCTATTTGTATTTTATCTATTTATTTGCCGTCTCTTCTGTTTGTATTCTATATATTTATTTTATTAGGGACTACGGATGCAAATTAGCAGCTCTGCTATAATCCGGCATGTTTACAAAGATGTTTAAACATCAATGTTCAATAATGTGCACTGTCCCTATTCAAAAATAAAGCATTTATTATTATTATTATTATTATTATTATTATTATTATTATCAACTCAATTATTCAGCTGGAAGCTGGAAAAAAAAACTGAGCCAGACAATTACATCACAGGACTTTGCATCAGAGAAGTAGTGAAGACAAGGATGGGGTAAATCAGACAGACACCTATTATCCTATTACCTTTCCATAAGACATTGTAGGCTAGTTTACAGAAGATTGCATCAGACTCATTCAAATGCAATGGCATTGAGTCTGGACAAGCACTGTGTGAAACAAACACCATCCATTATGCAACTGGGCTGTCCAGAATCTAGCTCCTCTAGATGTAGTTTAAACTTCCTCTATTATTATCTGCTTCGTACCAAGTGCATTACAGCCCCACAGAGACCAACATCTTAGTGCATGGTGGAACTGTATTCATCAGGCCGGCGGGCTTCAGATTCATCACAACAATGCAGGAAGGTGTTTGCCGACAACCTTGAAGTAGAATCGCATCGTCTTATGGAAGATCTCTGCACGCACTCAGTGAGTTGGTCATATTATCACTTCATCAGCCTGGATGATGCATGGTTCAAAATGTCTGGCAGCAACTTCGACCAAACCTTCCACGAGTTCTATGTTGTTATGGTTTATGGTTATGGTCTATAAAATAACACCACATGCACATATCTGAGGGGATGCGGTCCCTTTTCCAACCACAACAAAGATATTCTCACAAACTACTTGATACAGATCCAGCTGGGGGCAAGTGTTGAATTGTATGCACTCCATAAAGTAGCCCCTCCATTGAATCCTTCATGAGTTGATGTTTTGCCAGAAACGCGGAAACGCATCAGCAAAGAAAAAAAATGCGTTAAAGATGGTTTCATGTGGCGTTTATCAAAACAGTCACTGTAAAGAAAGGTTTGAGTTAACGTCAAAACCAACTTCAGCTCATCCTTCTAGTTGCTTAAAAGCAGCCAAGCCATTCATGACCCAAAATGACACAGAAAATAGCATCAGATATGAAGTGGAAACATGACCCTGCCAACATCCAGCCCTTTGAGGCCTTCAACCTATGTTCCATCCAGAACCTGGAAGCCACAGCTGGCCCCTAGCGGGCCATCACTGAGCTGCCAATCAAGCTGTGGAACTGCCGTCCAAAAACATCCCTTCCGCCAACGCAGACCAGAGGAATGGCGACCAATAGCGCTATTAATAATTATCAAAAGTTGTTGGCATAAAAAAAACGAACCTGACCCTGTTAAAAGTTGAGTTTTAAGTTTTAAATCTGAAACTAGATTAAAAGGAAAACCTGAACTCAAATGAGGGGAAGCAGAGCTGTGTGAACTTGAGTCTAGACTTTACCATGGCAGGAAAAGCAGAAGAAAGAGTAAAACTGGAAAGAAGGGTTGGGGTTAGGGTTACACACATACAGTGTGTGTGCGTGTGTGCATGCGTCCGTGGGTTCGTGCACGTGTGTGTGCTCGTGCACATGCGTGTGTTGGAAGCAGGTCTATTTAAACGTGGCTCACTGTAGCCACGTTTAAGCAGGTGAGGGTACCAGGGAAGGGGCAAGTCAACAGTCCACAGCAGATGCCCTTGGATGATTGAGCAACCCTATCCAAATAGCATGTGATCTTTGCCCTACGATTATGCATTGTTGACATTGATGTAACACTCGTAGTACAGTATAACTGTCCAATATCTGGATGACAAGCTAAGAAAGGTCAGCTGGAGGCTGTTCAATATCTGAACAGCTGTTCAATATCTGAACAGCTGTTCAATAAAGAGACGTTCTTCTTATAGTGTCATTTACCAATTTGACGACAAGCATAAAACTCACAAAGTTTCACCCATTAACACGCATACACACAAATGCAGACACAGATAATGTTGCAACATTGAAACTTTCACTCTCATCCATCTTTGTGTGAGTCTTGTATAAACATCAGCCTCTGAGCTCCTACTCTCAAGCATTAAGCATATTTAGCGGAACAAAATACGCATAATTTGCCCCTAAAATGGTGCTGTAGGTAAGATTCGAGAATTGTAAGAGAGAGTGAAAGCATAAAAGAGTGGAATAGAGCAACATTCTGAAACAAGAAATCCTCCCTTCCTCTCTACTCGGTCCCTACGTTTATTTGCTATTGTGGAGATTGGCATTTGCTCTTGTTTGACCAATAAGAGTGATTCCCCGAACCCATTACGCCCTAGCTCCTCTGGTTGGTCAGAAAGGCGCCGGGAGCCTCTAAGATTTTAAATAATGTAGGTCCATACGGATGTTCTTACCGCGAGTTTCACTTACTGATCGAGTACGCTATTTGGGTGTAAAAGAAAATTAACAAACTAATACCTCTTCTTGTCTACAGCGCCTTTGATCTACAGCTGTCACTTGGTTGTGCAGCAGTTCCCAGCCTATTCCCTGTCTAATAAAAAGGAGGCATGATACATTGAGGACTCTCAGGTGTGGGAATCTTTGAGCTTCCAAAATAAAAAGTAGATAGACGTTGCATCACTCTGCCCTTCTGCTCTTCAATTTGATCTGATTGCGAGGTCAATTCTGGTTGCACACTGAGCGGGGAGAGATCCCTGTAACTCAAGCTGTCCAACATCTTGTTAAAATTCAATACGAATGAAATACAGCATGTATGAGTGTCCGATATGAGCTCGGACGGGAATCGCACCAGATGCATGTATCGGTCTTACGCGTTTGAAGTTTTCCAGTATCTCAAGAAGACTGATCACCCTCCACTTAGCGATCAATGGGATGTCAAAGAAGAGCCAGTATCCTACCTTTGCTGGCAGGGGAACAGTTGTGTCTTTTGATAGCTCCAGCGTTACGGTCTTGCTTGTTCCGTGGATCCAGGTTCCCCGGCGTGTCCATGCCTGGCGTAGCGGGCTCACAGCTGCGCGTTCCCGGGTCGTTCGCCGGATCCTGCGGTGACTCCATAAATCACCTTCAATACCAGATTCAATGATTGTAAAATGTCATTTAATAACTAACAGGCGATGGATTGGTTTCGCAACTAAAAGCCATATGACGTCTGTCAAAGCGAGGGAACCTGAGAGCCGTTGTGGTGGTGGTGGAGTAGTAGTAGTGAGTGTATGTGTGTGTGTGTGTGTGTGTGTGTGTGTGTGTGTATGTGTATGTGTATGTGTATGTGTGTGTGGTGTGTGTGTGTGTGTGTGTGTGTGTGTGTGTGTGTGTGTGTGTGTGTGTGTGTGTGTGTGTGTGTGTGTGTGTGTGCGCACGCGCACGTGTATGTACGTTTTGTGTGTGCGCGCGCTTGTGAGTGTGTGTGTGTGCACGCGCTCATGTACGTGTGTTTGTGTGTGTGCATGCGCGCTTGTGAGTTGATTTGTGCGCGCTCGTGCGTGTATGTCTGTGTGTGTGTGCTGTGTGTGTGTGCGTGTGCGCGCGCGCAAGAGATAGAGAGAGAGGATTTGCCCAGGAGCCAAGCTTCAGAGTCACTCAAGAGAATTCTGACTTCTCCTCATGTCCGAGAATCTTGCGACAGCATGGACACAGAATCCAGATAAAACTGACTCGCCGGAAAGGACTGTCCTCCATGGGCGCTCAGGCGGAGTGAGCCGCTACAGTCGCACACACACACAATCAAAAAAAGAGAACATATACCATGCACTTGAGGTGTCATTGATTGGTTTATTTACCAGACACACAGGCGCGCACGCAGCCTCCTTCCCTCAGCGCGCAATCACAAATAAAAGTTTGGGCTCGCAACATTGTACAACGCTAATCTAATTCCATCTGCAAAGATTTCTAGCACCTGATTAATCAATACAATCTTTGAAATAGGCTACAATGTATCGTAAGTAGGCTATATGTAATGGAAAGTAGGCCTAATCGATACCCCAAAAAATCTATCTTTTTTAAATGGTGTTACATATTAAAAAGGCCTGGCTATAAGTTACCATTAGCACATGTAGATAAACACATTAATAACTTCTTCCACACAGATGATGACCAAGCCCGACGCAAGTTCAGAATGCTAATGTGTGGAATCAAGTAGGACAGGACACGCACGCAAGCGTCAATATAGGTCCTACATAACAACAGACACTAACCACCTGCCATGTTTTCAGCTGATTCCTCTTTTTAATTATACTGCCAAAGTAAGCGACACAATAGACAAGAATAGTGATGCTATAGGGGAGAACTATAGGCCTACACTTCAAAGATTAACCGCAGTATGGTCAACAGTGAATCTGAGAAAAATGTCCTCATCGTTTGATTGTCCAGCCTATTGTCTAAGAGCGGAAATCCTTAATAAATATTAATGGAATGAAGAATTTGATCCGAAAAGGAATTCGCAAATATTTTTTTATATTTTGACCTTTTTATTATTATTATTATTATTATTATTATTATTATTATTATTATTATTATTATTATTATTATTATTTTTAATGAATGATATTATATTCGTTTGTTTGTTACAATTGCGTTTAGATGTCTATGTTTTCAAAGTTTGGAATCATGAGAATTTTGCCAGAAAATAGGTCCCTTTCCTGAATGGCTTGTCCTGATTGAGGGACTATTTTCTTAAAGTTCGTGTTCATTCAAATCAATCAAAAGTCTCAAAGTGAAAGCGTGGTTTTTTTCTACATGAAAGATGCTGAAGAAAATCAAACTCAGATATTTCTACGTCGTGTTATTTATAGACCAGATGCGATAGTTTTTGTAGGCCAAATAGAGATCTTTTTCCATGTTTACAGTATGGTCTGAACAAATATGTTTTGGCACATGATAGATGTGTTGAGTTGAGCAATGTCGACGCTACCCTACTTCTTCCAAGCGCACATCCCGCACATGATGGACACGCCCACTTGTGAAGTCTGAAGAGGGAGATTTAAAAAAGGGGTTGTAACGGCTAATCACACTCGCACCTGGTGGTAGGCCTATAATACGTCATCTTTAAGCAAACATATTGAGACAATGGGCTCTTTGCACAGCTCCACTACTTCCTGAACTTAATGCTGCTCCTTTATTTCCTGTCTTACATTATTGGATAAACTGATTAATCCAGGTGTGTCTGACCAGTGTGACTACTCAGACACACTGGATTAATCAGTTTGTCCAGTAATGTAAGACATGAAATAAAGGAGCAGCACGAAGTCCAAGCAGTAGTGGAGTTGTGCATAGAGCCCATTGGCGGGACCAGGGAAGCAAATGAAACGGCAACCAAATTAAACAGCAACAACTCTTCATCTTCTTCTAGCCTACAACTGACTGTTCAGCCTCAGAGTTTGCAGGTGAAACTACTCTGCTCAGTACCAGTATGTGGTGTAGTCAATCGCAGCAATAGACACATAATAACAAGAGCCCCAATATAACAAGAGATCCAATCATGCGTGCCCGAGTCAACTAAACCTCTTTACTGAACTTCTGCATTTTATGAGTTAGCGAGGGCTCTGTTTCTAAAGTGTAGGCCACAGCATCCCCTAGTGGCTGTTCATTCCAGTACTCAACCCACGACCCACATTAAAGCTGCTGTCGATATGATTTGAGAGCTGCAAAGAGAGAGCAGAAAAGAGAAACGTTTTTAAAAAAATAAACTACCCCAAAAATCGCCCTACGTCTTTGCGCCCTCCCAATGCATCTCCGCCATTGAGAAGTTGCATTTCTGCGTTTGTAGTTGAGCTATGATAACTTGTGCGTGCACATATGATTGACAGGCATGATGGATTCCCTGAACCAATTAGGAAAGAGAAGAACCGACTGCGTAGAAATTAGCCCGGAGCGGTGAAAATTGAAATTGTGGCATACAGAGTCAACAAGAACCGGGTAGGCTATTCACTCACTAATAGCTGATGGACTAAAGGCATTATAACTAAGAATAAATCATACACTGCTCAAAAAAATAAAGGGAACACTTAAACAACACAATGTAACTCCAAGTCAATCACACTTCTGTGAAATCAAACTGCTCACTTTTTAGGAAGCAACACTGATTGACAATCAATTCCACATGCTGTTGTGCAACTGGAATAGACAACAGGTGGAAATGATAGGCAATTAGCAAGACACCCCCAATAAAGGAGTGGTTCTGCAGGTGGTGACCACAGACCACTTCTCAGTTCCTATGCTTTCTGGCTGATGTTTTGGTCACTTTTGAATGCTGGCGGTGCTTTCACTCTAGTGGTAGCATGAGACGGAGTCTACAACCCACACAAGTGGCTCAGATAGTGCAGCTCATCCAGGATGGCACATCAATACGAGCTGTGGCAAGAAGGTTTGCTGTGTCTGTCAGCGTAGTGTCCAGAGCATGGAGGCGCTACCAGGAGACAGGCCAGTACATCAGGAGGCGTGGAGGAGGCCATAGGAGGGCAACAACCCAGCAGCAGGACCGCTACCTCCACCTTTGTGCAAGGAGGAACAGGAGGAACACTGCCAGAGCCCTGCAAAATGACCTCCAGCAGGCCAGAAATGTGTCTGCTCAAACGGTCAGAAACAGACTCCATGAGGGTGGTATGAGGGCCTGACGTCCACAGGTGGGGGTTGTGCTTACAGCCCAACACCGTGCAGGACGTTTGGCATTTGCCAGAGAACACCAACATTGGCAAAATCGCCACTGGCGCCCTGTGCTCTTCACGGATGAAAGCAGGTTCACACTGAGCACATGTGACAGACGTGACAGAGTCTGGAGATGCCGTTGTGGTGTGGGGTGGTATTTCTTTGGGGGTCCGCACAGCCCTCCATGTGCTCGCCAGAGGTAGCCTGACTGCCATTAGGTACCGAGATGAGATCCTCAGACCCCTTGTGAGACCATATGCTGGTGCGGTTGGCCCTGGGTTCCTCCTAATGCAAGACAATGCTAGACCTCATGTGGCTGGAGTGTGTCTGCAGTTCCTGCAAGACGAAGGCATTGATGCTATGGACTGGGCCGCCCGTTCCCCAGACCTGAATCCAATTGAGCAAATCTGGGACATAATGTCTCGCTCCATCCACCAACGCCACGTCGCACCATAGACTTGGCGGAGTTGACGGATGCCTTATTCCAGGTCTGGGAGGGGATCCCTCAGGAGACCATCCGCCACCTCATCAGGAGCATGCCCAGGCGTTGTAGGGAGGTCATACGGGCAGGTGGACGCTACACACACTACAGAGCCTCATTTTGACTTGTTTTAAGGACATTACATCAAAGTTGGATCAGCCTGTAGTGTGTTTTTCCACTTTAATTTTGAGTGTGACTCCAAATCCAGACCTCCATGGGTTAATGAATTTGATTTCCATTGATATTTTTTGTGTGATTTTGCTGCCAGCACATTCAACTATGTAAAGAACAAAGTATTTGATAAAAATATTTCATTCATTCAGATCTAGGATGTGTTATTTTAGTGTTCCCTTTATTTTTTTGAGCATTTAAGGGGAAACTATTGCATAAATAACACTTTTTCATTCCATACAAAAGGAGCTTATTGAGGAATATGGAAGACGGACGAAACAAATTCTAAAACCTGCCACTTCTTTCCATACTCCTAACATTGCGGGAGCACATCTACATGAAAGCAGAAATCTTCGCTCCATCTCCAATCAACAAGGAGAAACTCTGAGGAAAGAAACACGAAAACACACTGAAAACAGGATAAATTCAGGGCCGGATATCACCCTACAGATGATGGATCGACGAACATTGCTTTAATATACATTTCAGATTGGATATTTGTGGCGTGTGGGTGGTTGATGGCTGGTATAAGCAGCCTCACCAGGCCAGAGTCAGGCGGACTGAACTCTAGGGCGGGGTAATGGCTGCGATCCTGTGTGCAATAAAGGATCAAGGCACAAAGGTTAAACCAGCCTTCAACCACAAACACACACACGCGCGCGCACACACACACACACACACACACACACACACACACACACACACACACACACACACACACACACACACACACACACACACACACACACACACACACACACACACACACACACACACACACACACACACACAAATTTGTACTTGGAATTAGTCCGAATACAAACAATAAAAGAATAGGCATATTAGAAAAATTAATTTCATTGAAAGAATAGTCAGATGACACCACATTTTATGCTTATAACAAAATTTATTTATGAAAGCAGAAGTTATTGGTCAGACAAAAGGTCCCATGACTGCTTTCATTGTTTCTCTTCCAACTGAGCAGGTTTCACTGGTTAAAGTGTCCGTTCACACAATGTAGCAAAGTAAGCATTTTTGTACATCAGATGTAAACAGAAGGCATCGGAATGTAACTCAAAACAGCCATGGTTGATGAGATTGTGCGGAAAGTTCCATTTACAATCACAAATAAAGCAGGGATACATTGAAGCAGCAACCCAATGGAATGCTTCAAATCACAGAACAGAATATGTGCAGGCACTAATACCAAATTGCTTTTCAAACTATATGGATAGTAGTTTGGTTTCCCTTGGGTGCCTGTTAGTTTAACACACAATCTGCGTACCCATTGAGAATGAAAATAACAGTCTAACTAGTCGACACGTTGATAGACCAGGCTGAGTCATTTCCTGACTACTTTACATTGATGAGATTTATATTTTCTTCACATTCAACACATTTCGAATGACTTCGGTTTTTCAATGAAATGTCAAAATGATTGAACACCTTTGAGAAAAGATTCCCCAAAATGTCCCATTGTTGCAAAAAAAATAGCAATTTGGGGATATGGATTTGAACTTCTGCTTTGGAAATTAAATGCTTGCATTTATTTTATACTTCATTATTTTATCATCATACAACAGTAAGTTCTGCCCAACTAATTTGATTGGACAAGAGGCATTCCAAAGTGCTGATATGGAGCATAACAGTACTCAGACTTTTTTATCTGGTTGCACAATGAACGTTAACATAGAAATGTACATGATCAAATGTAGCTGGCCTTCCGTAACGTATAAACCGACTCAAAATAGCAAGCTAGTAGGAAGGGTAATGTTTGTGTTGCAGGGTAACAATCCAGTCCCAGTCCAGCAGGGTGACTATTGGCGTTGGCGGAGCCAAACGAATGATTAAATACAGAATGAAGTCATAATCTCATAGTCTCTTATTACTGTTAACTACAGTAATTGGCGCTTGTAGGACTGTTGTATGAAAGCGATATCACACCGAAGTTCGTGCTGTACTACTGAAATGTATGATGATCTTTGGCACTCGGGCTGCGGCCTTGTCTGCGACCGAGTCACAGCTGTGCTGATATCCATTAGGACATTACTCCCTCTGGTGTGATATTGCTTAAATACCTTGCAGATGATGCTGTTACTCTGTAGGCAACAGGAATGATGCACCTTATGTCAGAAAGCAAACACAGAGCACACACACGCACGCTCACACGCACACTCACACATATATACGCGCACACACACACACGCACACTCACGCAATAAAGTGCAGCAGAACAATTCCTGCTGCATTGGTTTGTAAACTGTACACAGATGCATTAACAGAACTATTAGCTGAACAGACGGCAGTAGGACATTCCTCTTTTTTGTCAAATAAGAAAAAAAGAAACCCACTAACATGAACTCATTCTCTAATCAGAGGTGGTGAAAGTGGTTTTCCTATGATTTCACAAGCATGCTCAAGAATTGTGCCAGATGGATATGAAATACAAAAATATATAAATACAGTATTGACAAAAATGTGATGATTATTACACAGGATTAACACAGCAGGGGTATTATGCTGCTATTTGAAGAAGTAAACCCTTAAATAAATGAATCTGTAAATATAAAAAAATAAATGGATTGGAAATGTTGTTTTCCGGCCAATTCTCCAATTTTCAATTGATCCTTTTCAGTGACTGGATTTCTTGTTATAAATTGGCTCCTTGATATGGATGAGGTGAGAAAGTCGAATTATTCTGCTACAATGTCCCTAACACCTCATCATGGAGGTCCAGGAATCAAACAGGGAATTTAAAATTCTAGCATAAAAAGGACACACTTAGCTCACAAAGGTCAGAGAAAATCTTGTGGCCATTGGTCATTAATTCAACTTCTGATCAACAGCATCTGGTCTCGCTGTGTTTTGGGGTAGGGAAGACATAAGACTTGTTGGTATTGCACATTATAGAAAAGCGCTACCACAGTGTAGATGAGTTCCTGTTCAACTTGCTGCATATAAAAAGCTAGCATTCACGAAAGAACGGTATCACAAAATACTCCAATGCATTTCTTCCACAGTCATTCACTACAATAAACTATTGGTGAATGTGAATTCTCAAATAAAAGGCTACAATAACTGTCACCCAAAACCTTTGAAAATACACGGACAGTATTGACGACTTCAAGCAGAGGACACTGCAGGGAAAACTCTAGAAAATTATTTCTTTTCATCACATTGTTAAATTAAATTTGCATTGAATCCCCATAGCGGTAGCATCCGTTCAAGACTCACTGGATACTAGGATACTACAAACACGTACAGATCAATCGATCAGATTGAGCAAACAAGGGCAGATTGATCAACTAGATTGATCAAAACAGATTGTGCCTTCAGGCAATTTCCTTTGAGATTGCCAAATTAACTAGAGGCAATACTAGTAAAGCCTTTTATCCAACACTTGACTCAATATTTTGAGTTTTTCTAATTTGAAACGACTCTTGCCTTCGGTGCTACTGCAAAGTCTTAAAATGTAAGGGTTTCATAAAAAAAAAAGGAAAAAATGCAAACAATGACAATAAATGGACAGATTGTTATTTTTGGTCAAAATTAAATGTATCGCCCTTTTCCTATTATGTCCTCTCCAATACAGCCTTTTCAGAGAGCCATCATTGTAAGCCAAACACAGGTGTCACACAAGGGGTCTACTCTTTTATGTATTGGAGCCCGGTTAGCATGCTAAGCTAGTGGATAACCCTCAGCGAGGATCCTGTGCATTGGTACATTAAAGGAGCAGACCCATCATGTTGTCCTATGATGACACCTCTGTGAAAAGTCTCTTGTTCCCTTCGCGGCTTCCTTCAGACTTTCCAATAGTAGATATGTCAGCATTTTCCTCTTTTGTAAGGCGGAACCAAGATGACAGTACATCGAATCTGCTATTTTCAAAGTGATTTCCTTTTTTCCTTGCTTAAATAACCTCCTCAAAGAAATCACCAAATAGATTTTAAAAAGATTAAGTAAAAGAGGCAGTTTTAGCTGAATACAAAAAGACAAAAACCAAATGGAAACGCCCCTTTCTCCCGGCGGTGAAGACAAGGGTTCATGACTCTCTTCCAACCGCAGAGAAACAAAAAGACAGAGCAATACATGGAGACACTCGGGCTTCATCCTTACTTCCTCATTTCCTATCCGACATGTAACTCCCTGGAACAGAAGTTGCACTGCTCGTTTCCTCAGAGCGCTACGTCCTGCTTCTCTGCGGAGTCAGCAGGGACCCAGAGTGTGTGCTGGAGGACCGGGGGCGGATGGGCCGGGCGGGGTTTTTACTCTGAGGCAGCCAGGCTGGCTGTTGCTGTCCGTGTGTTGGGGCGAGGGATGGGGCACGGTGGGTACGGTGGGTGAGGGGGGGGGGGGGGGGGGGGTCGCTGACCTAGAGCAGCGAGCACCTGAAGAAGTTGCTCTTCTTGGAGCGGTTCTCTGTGATTTTCACCTGCCCTCCTCCACCTCCTGGTGGGCTGTTGTCATTCTGGAGGAAAACAAAAACAGAAGGGACTCAGGCCCAGTGAGGCAGTGGGGCTGTAGGGGAACCACACCACAGCAGCCAATCAGACACAAGTACAGGTTGAGGGGATTGTGGGGATTTTTTCCTGGTTTATCAGGAATGTTATCTATGAAAAACATACAAAGGCTCCCATAAATCTACAACAAACTGAATCTCTACTAACAGCAAATGTGTGCGTCCAGTCCTTGCACGTTACCAACTACTCATCCACAAGGGGGCAGCAAAGCATGCTGATAGAGACATACATTTTGTTGGAAAGATTACAGTTCATTCTTCACCAAGATTATCATGAATTTCCACGTCGGAAAAACTTACTATCTTATTATAAAAAAACACATTTTTTTTTTTAATTTCTCTGTGCATTCAGTTTCTTCAGAAATGCTGTTGTATGTTCACAATAATGCAAATTACAAAACCATTACCAACTGTGGAGTTTGATAAGGGCATATATAAATATATGAGTGCATAGGCCGTTGTCCAAGGCCGTATCCTGATCTCTTCACCACTGATTGCATCAGGTGAGGTTCTTGTATAATTAAACTCCTAGATTATACCTCACATCACAATATGAGCATAATTTATAGATTCAAACTCACCATTTTTCTGTTTAGTCGTGTCATGATGTCTCTTCCCAGCGTGAAGAAGGACTGATAAAAAGATAAAAGGGAATCACATGAATTCGATAATATGTACAGGGAAAACAGGGATCCAATTAGCCAGGAGAACATCCTTACCTCCTCCACATTTATGCTTGATTTTGCACTTGTTTCTAAGAACTTGATCCCGTAATCAATCGCCAACTGACAACAAGGGAAAAGAAAACTGCATTTTACTTTGACTAGAATAGATAGTGACAGTGACTATTTTCTCATGAATTTAGAAAACATTTAGAGAAGTTAAAAGTTGCAATGTGTATCATTTCAAATAGCCCCTAGTCATCAGTTGTCAATGCTGATTGACATTGATTTCAATAAGGTTATCAAAGAAGCCACATCCTCACATCCTATATAGATCACACCCACATCCTAATCCTCGGCAGCTCGTTCCTTTGTTTACAATGATGATCGTACCAATGAAACTACTAAAACCATGGCTGACGCCACACAGGTAGCTGAGCTACGCTGGCTTGTGTCACATAGTGGCAGAGGTAGAGTGGACAGAGCACTGTTATTGTAACACTATAACACTGTTAACACTGTTTCCCGCCGACTAACTGGGAGGAGCTCAAATTGTTCACATTGCGACCTTAAAGGATAGGTTTGCTATTTTAGACCCACGGGCCACAGATTGACTGTCATCGTAGAGACACCCTTATTTGGAGGTTGGGTCAGTATGGAGTGTTTGGGCGTCCTCCTGTAGCAATTTAGTGGGGCTACAATTGAAGCCATTGTCATCGTTTGAAAAAGATGTGGAAAAATAGTATTTCAAAATGAGAAGGGGTGTATTAATACTTATCTCAAAATGTTCTCCTATAATTATTAGTAGTACCAGAGAGAATGTTGATCTGATCTTAAACACATTGCACTTTTTTAACTTTGCCTATTTTACTAATTTTTTTCAGATGTTTTCTTTGCTATTAATTATTTTTTAATTAATTTTATTGTATGACAATGTATATGTGAAGCACTTTGAGTCTGCCTGTGTATGAAAAGTGCAATATGAACAAAGTTGCCTTGCCTTGCCTACTTCTGTTTACAGCCATGCTGTTTACCAGCAGCTAATAGAGCATTGGATTACTTTGATGATGATAAAGATCACGATTTTAACAGCAATGCATAAATGTTTGAGCCAGAGTACATCACACATCTCAAGCCTTATTTAACTGCAATAACAAGTGTTTAAAATATGAAATACTTTGGACCAGGAATATATATTTAGCCTAGGCAACTAAGTTTACATGTTGAGGTAATGATTACGACTTTGGAGGTGTTGTCATAAGGAAACCATTTGTAAATTATAAAGACAACAAGATATAGCTTAAATCATCAGATTTGGTAAACTCATAACTGACTATATATATATTTAGCATACATTTTCAAACGATCGACAACTCGTTGATCCAGCGGGGCAAAGCTACAGGAAGAGGCCAACACTGAATACTGAACCAATTAGTCAAATATGGGGGTTACACACACACGCATACCTTTTCCCCTCTTTCTCTGGACACCTGTCTCTTGTCATTCATATCACACTTGTTGCCAAGGATCATTCTCTCCACGTCTGAAGATGCATGCTGGGAAGACAATAAATGGTTGTTCTACATAAATCTTCATACATTGGATTCTGCCAAGTGGTCAAGTAGTCAATTGTGTGTACAAATTGTAATAGCTCAGGTTGGTTTTACTAAGATACTCAGAACAAATGTGTTTTTTCAAAAAAATGTCATTTTTACAGAGTATGAACCATTACACAAACCTCTTCAATATTGCGGATCCAGTTCTTGATGTTGTCGAAGGACTTCTCATTGGTGATGTCATACACCAGCATGATGCCCTGGAACACAAAGAACAGGAAATGGTTCCAAAGGAAGTGACATGCAGTTTGACATTGGCAGGAAGTGCCCAGCCTAGTGGCATTCAGGTTGTGACCTCTGTAATGAAAGTCACACAGCTGCATGTGTGACTAATGCTTGTTAAACAAACCTCATGGTCACTTTTGAGGAACTGGGCACCTATCTGACTTTTGTATTTCAAAGCACTTGCACTAGACAAACATGTCTCAAAATACTATGAAGATAAAGACCTAGATTCCTGAGTAAAGAACAGTAAAGGGAAAAGACTCCTCCAATCTGTATTTGAGATGGAACAAAGCCCTTGGAAAAGTGTCAGACTTCGATTTGAACTTCATTAATCAGCCTCCAAAAACGAATTCCTAATAGATGAAGTCATATATAAACAGCCCAAACTAGATAGCCAAAAACGATAGGCTAAAGAATGGGAGTGGACTGATCTGCTGTAGGGAGAGGGGCTCAGGCAGGGTTCAGAAGCGTAGCAACCAGATCAGGGGTGGGACCACCAAGACCATCCCTTGAGATAACACATAAGACCCCTGGTAACAACACAAAAGTCTCCTGAAAACAACACACAACACCCCTGGAAACAACACACAATATCCCTGGAAATAACAAACAATAGCCCTGGTTACACCACAATATCCTTGGAAATAACACAGGTTACCCCTGGATAACAACAAACAAGACTCCTGGATAACCACACACATTACCCTTGGATAACAACACGAAAGACCCCTGGCAACCACACACAATACACCTTGATAACAACACACATTACCCCTGGATAAAAACACACAAGACCCTTGGACAACAACACCCAGTGCGCCTAGATAACAACACATATTACCCATGGATAACAACACACAATACCCATGGATAACAACACACAGGGCGCCTGGATAACAGCACAACTATAGCTAAAGGAAGAATCACCATTTACATTTGACCAGTTTCCGTAAAAGCAGCAATATAAGCAACCTTAAACGTAGTGAGCTAACTAACTAACACTACAAGTACACCACATTGGTGTAGTAGTAGCTTTTTATTAAAGTCATAGCAATGGTATAGGGGTT
Source organism: Melanogrammus aeglefinus (assembly GCA_900291075.1). Taxonomy (NCBI): domain Eukaryota; kingdom Metazoa; phylum Chordata; class Actinopteri; order Gadiformes; family Gadidae; genus Melanogrammus; species Melanogrammus aeglefinus. The sequence goes on from OLKM01000334.1 coordinate 303,959, forward strand.
GTTATTATTATTATTATCAGTAGAACAGAAGGGTAAACAGACCCCACAAATGAAGTGATGTGCCTTCATTAGTGGGGTTTGCTGTTGGGTTGGTGGTGATGTTGTCTTACCATGGCACCTCTGTAGTAGGCTGTGGTGATGGTTCTGAACCTCTCCTGGCCTGCAGTGTCCCTGGAGATGGCACACAAACACAACACTCACTACAGGACACTTAACATCAAGGACTGAGTGTGTTTAGATTCAGCATCAACATGAAAAAACACTTTTGTTTATGTGTGACCAGAAAATAAGTTTTCATTTTGATAAACACAACCACAATGATACAGATTTGTCAATTTGTCAAAAAGTGGAATAGAGACAAATGTTAAATTTCCGATAACTCGATAGCCCTGCTGGTTGACTCCAAACATATTGTGGACGCAACGCTTTTTCTAAAATGCAGCAACTGAGTCAGCAGTCAGTTGCTGCAACACCGAAAACATCACATGGTAACACTTCAATTTCTCAGTTTCCTATTATGTGCAGCTATGCCAACAGGTTAAAAAAGGTTTTACCTTTCAAAAGTACCTAATGTTTAAGGACATAGCCTCACTGCATGAGGGGCACAAGCAAGCAAGGGACCGGTAGATAAGGAAGGTCGAAAACAGCACAAATGTTGGTTTGTGAAAATAATACCAAAACAAACAGAAGTTTGTGCCAAGTAGCACATGGCAAAGAACTCAATCATGTCAGCCTATAAGTAGACTCAGTTACCATATCTGCAGCTTGATCTTCTTTCCATCTAGCTCTATTGTCCTGATTTTGAAGTCGATCCCTGGAAGTCAAGAGATAAGGGGGATAGAGGTAAGATTAGATTACACACACTCATAATACTGTACAGTCCTACTACTGTGCAGTACAAACACATTGACCAATTGTCATCAATTCATTAGACGTTTATTATAAGACAGGAGCAGGTGGCATCTGTAATAAAATAATGCAAAAAAGGATATCAGGAAGGAACAATCGAAAAGTCATGATTTAATTATCAATACTTCGTGTTCGCAATGTCCCGATGTTACCATGAATATATTATTTGTGGTGGTACTTGGACACCAACCAGCTCGCACTTGATGTGGCTAGCCCACAAACAAACAAAAACATCTGGTTAAGAGGAAATTGGCTGATGAGTTAAAGGTAAATGTTTGTGTTTAACAGTGCAAGGGTCCTTTTGGGATGGATAGTCCCATTATAACTCATTGAAAAGGTATTGCTGTTAAAATGGTGTAGATAGGTGGACGCAGACGCAGAGGACCGGTAAGGGAGAGCGTTTCTCTGGTTTTACTTTCTTTGATGAATAACGCGATTAAGAAAGTAATTTGTCCTTACATGAAACAAAGAAACAGTGACTTTAGTGATAGCAAAACATAATATTAAAAAAATTACGTGAAGCACGGTGCACATGAACTGAGAAACATTGATACACAGGTGATTAAAAGAACACAGGTGAAGAAAATGAACAGGAAGAGAAACCCAAACTACAATATTTAAATCACATTTTTAGATATCCAACAGAGGTTCAGCACTATTAAATGTTTTGAGGTATAATAACAGATTAAAATGGCTCCTTCCTCCATTATTGGAAAAATCTACATGCTTTCAATTTTGACACTCGCGATAAAATAATTTCACAAGTTATTTTGTATAAGCTATCGTTGATGATCTTACTGTGCAACAAATAAAGGCCCTTCTGTCAAAAGCAATGCGGCATAAAAGCGCCTGCTGTCTCATGGGGTTCACCATTTGGGCAAAGTAGAATCATGGCTTCCCTGATTACTACACAAATCAACTGTGTGCACTGACTCGTTCCTTCACTCTCCCCATCTCACTCTCTCAGTCATCATTGTAATGAGTGGCTTTGCCTGTCCGCCAGGCCTTGCCACTCATCCAAACCAAGTCTCTAGCAAGTGGATGTAAAATCCATTTCTCACACACACACACACACACACACACACACACACACACACACACACACACACACACACACACACACACACACACACACACACACACACACACACACACACACACACACACACACACACACTGACAACTAGCAAAAGGCCAGGAGATTCTATTAGTCGTTGCCCTCACCAGATATTTGGGTCTAGATTTATCGATGATAAAAAGGCAAAAAGCTCTATCAATTATGTGTTTCTACAATAGTCATACTCTATTTCTGACCTTGTCGCTACATAAAGCAGGCTGTGGAATAATTTAAAGCCCCGTTGGGCCTCTATAAAGTGATACAGGGATTGCCAGCGGGAACACGCCTGCTAGAAATCTGTGACCTCACGTAACAGGAGAGCCCAGCATTAGTTATCTCAACAGCTAGGCTAGCCAGAGCCAGGGAAACAAAACAACGCTAGATACGGCAAGCTAAACAAGAATGCGAGCACTGTGCGAATGGCTGCTGTTAAGTCGATAGCGAAAGTTGGTGAAGAAGACACAGGCGGCTATTAATTTCACATTACAGGAAAATGTGATCTAAAACGAAATACAGATTCAAGTGATGTGGGGTTGATAGTAGTGCTATGCATGGTTTGATCCTGGTGCAAATCTAGATTTAAATATGCAATGTTTTAAAAGCATGAAAATATGTAAACATGGCCTCAGTAGTCGATTACAGGGTTGAACGTTATTGGCTGGTTGTACGTTGTGCTGTCCCCAACAGTGAAACTGGGTCCAGCTCGACAGATACGGCCCATTCTTGCAGTTAGCGAAGAGTCTGGTTCTGCTTGATAATTTTCAAGAAGCGGAAGGAACCAGGTTATGTACCGTGTGTGTCCCTCAGGGGGCGGCCCGTCAGGGGAATTAAGACCGTCATCACCGGATATCCCCCAGGGATTTCACGAATGGCACCAGTGCATGTGCTTGTCACGTTACCATGTTAACTATTCTTAATCACCAAGGCACACACTGGAATGCAACGTTGTCGGTTATTGGTAGTGAATGAGGTCAAATGTCAATCATTGTTTCAAAGAATAAGCTACAAACTAGTGGATAAGTACAATAGATTCAAATCAGTACCATGAGGCCATTTGACGTCACGTTACGCAAACTTTATTACCACTAAATTATGGATCTATTTCCTGATGACGCACATCAGTCTTTTCTGCTTCCCATTTTGACCTGGCCATTATAAATGTTCCTGAGGTTGAATTATTTATGATTAAAAACATTAATAATAGGTTGATTCATGTTAACTCAGAGACAGAGAGTATACATAAAGTTTGGTCTTTCTCGTAGGCAGCTAAAAACACTATCGCTCTCTTCTCTCTCTCTCAACAGGAAGTGGGACCTAGTTGCTGCTGGTTGTTACGGAAACATGCATCAGAGCAGCTGTAGCCACAAGGTCATTGACCGCTCCAGCCTCCATCCTCCACAAGACACAGCCACACACACACACAGATAGAAACACACATATAGTAAATAGACGCACACAGAGAGACACACAGAGATACATAGTCTAAAGACACACAGAGACAGATACATATCTTACCGACAAAGTTAACAATGAGACACAGCAAAATTAAATAACACACAGTTACACACTGAAAAGAATAGCAAAAAGAGACAGAGGTAGATATTGATGGAGTGTAAATAAATTAATCAGCTAGCTGCAGCCCACCAAATAGGAGAATTAAAGTTTTACACACCTCATGCTTGAATAAAAGCAAAATGAATACACCGCCTCTGATGCACATCTTCACTCGTCTCAACACAAAGTGTGAGAGACCCAGAACGCTATGTGACGACCAACCAACAACAGAATTACATACATGCCGACAAAATTCAAAAGGTCAATACATTTTCTGGACACACACACACAAAGTGGAGCTGGTCAGCTGACCCTCACGGGACTCAAGTGTACAGTGTGACCTCTGTCTGAGCAGCAGCGCAGAGGACTGTGGAAGCTCATTCATCCCCCCCCCTCCCCCCCCCAAAGGTGTGTGGGCTCAACTCTAGTCAAACACTTCGGGGAGTTGTATCATTTTTGACATTAGGTTGTCGCACGACGCTTCCAACAAAATATGCAGATGCAGCAAGATGGAAGAGTGGCGAGGAGTTGTAAATCTAGATTTTAGGCAGATATTTTGGCTAACTAATCTATTAGTGTGACTAATGAAACAAGGACAATATCAGGTTTAATTGTGCCCTATGTCACTTTTCTATACCAATTCATACTCAGGATCTTATCCTTAAGGAAATAAAACAATGTTGGCCGCATTACCGCTTTAGTTGACATTGAGCCCAGCAGTGATTTGCTATACCTTCATTCACATGCTAGGCTAGGTTCTGCTGTCCCATGAGTTCCTTCTCAGTAGATAGATGGAGATACGCCGTAAGCAGCAGGGAACTGGAACCTAACCTCGACAAAGAGCTGCAGGCGGCTGCCACCAGCAGCAGCAGCAGACTCTGGGTCATGCTGTTATACTCTATGTGCACCCTATGTGGTCTGCTCTCGACAACACTGACTAACTCCTAGGCAGCACAGCCCAGCGGCAGGGCCATCATCCTGTCGAATACAATAAGACGGTTCCCACTTCCGGTTTCTGTCAGAAAGACAGAAGAGAACAATGCAGCAATTCTGTCCGCTTGCACTGACGCACAGGAAAGACAAAGAGACACTGTATGTTTCAGTGCATGCATTAGTGTGTGTGTGTGTGTGTGTGTGTGTGTGTGTGTGTGTGTGTGTGTGTGTGTGTGTGTGTGTGTGTGTGTGTGTGTGTGTGTGTGTGTGTGTGTGTGTGTGTGTGTGTGTCTAGAGTCCAACTCGGCCCAACAATGGCTGATACTAACTGTGACAATGTATTGACACGATCTTGTGACGTGACAACGTTAACCGCCGCCAAGAATGCAAAGTCAACGTATTTCGTAGCAGAACAGAGGCATGAATCAATCCACCCTGAACTTCCTGTTTTGAAAAACTATTTATAACGTCAAATTTCAACCGACCAACAACTCGCCCCATTGACTTCCATTCTAGCCCAGCTAGTTCGCCACTTGAAGAAACCAACACACTCATTACTAAACCAATTTATGAAGTTTGTGTCTCTAGAATCATTTAGGACAATCTGTGGATAAAATGGTGTCCACACTCTAGAATCATGCTGGATAAAAACAGCAAACCTATTCAAGAATACCCCCAGCATTTCAAGACAAAATGGTACTTTGGCTAATTTTTCTGGAAAGTGAAAGCCGTTTGGCTGTATAGTCAATGCAAGGCTGCTTGTGAGTGTCTTTCTCTCTGATTTCCCCAATGACCTTGGCCATGCCATTATTGGGGGAACTGGAAGTTTCATTTTCGTTTTCAACTGAAGGCCTACCTTACCTCTTCTAACTACTTAATGACCCGTGACCTCCATATTCCACTTAGATTGTGTCATTTACTACATAAGGTAAAGTATGAGATTATTGTACGGGATTGTATGCACTACATAGGTTAAAGGCCTGTTGAGTTAAGGGTATACGTGTTAATACGAAATACAATCACGTAACGTAATAACGTATATTAGTATTATTATTGCCATAGTTCACATGAAATAAATTATCATTGGCTTTGACAATTTTCGAATTCGAGATGAAGATTGAATTATTATTGATTACGATTTTAGTCCGCGTGGGTTTTTCCACCAATTAACTAATTAAATAACGACCTTATGCGTAATATAGTGCCATTATGCGTAATATAGTGAGAAACTGACAATAACTTGACAAGTCAAGCGCGACCCTCCCGTTTCGGATGAGGCGCATACCGATACATATTGAAGCAGCGGCGCTTACTATCTCTGTAAAGGGCCTCCCGCTGTGCAGTGATCCTTTACAGTATAGAAGCATCATACAATGACACGTCTGACTACCACACATCTGTACACCACCCCTCATGCATCTCAAAACGCGCACATACAAAGACAAACACAAGGAGCTCACCTATCGTTGATATAAATGTTGTGTTGAACGCGTCCTCACTGAATCGGAACAGGAGACACGTCTTCCCGACCCCGCTGTCCCCTATCAACAACAGTTTGAAGAGATAGTCGTACGTTTTCGCCATAGTCGCGCCTTTCTTTTCTGAACGTGTGATCGGAATCGCCACCCGCCCAAGACCCTTCTTCTCTTCCACGAGTGTAACGGTTTCGCACGGTGTTGTAACAGTACAGTGAGTGGAGGGGGAGGCTGTCTGGGAGGCGTCTACCTTGACACGTGAGTACCAGCATCGCTTAACTAATCTCGCGTGGTTGGCTCCTCTCCACGCGAGACTAGGTAATTGATGCTGCTTCTCACCGACGACACAAGACAAGCAAGCACCACATTGTGTACTCTTTTCTGGTCTACTATGTTGTGTACACATCCATAATAATGCATATTATTGGGGGTACAATGCGAGAAGTTTGCCTTTGAGGCTTTTTGCCAAAACGGCCTTAGCGAGTAAGGGGGACAAGGTATAAAGAGCGACAAAAGACATACATGGAGGTGGTGGTGGATGACATGTAGTAGGGCAAAGCCGTTTAAACATTTAAGAGCGAGACTGGATCATACGTTGCAGATAGGCCTATGTGATTCAGTTCTTCCTAGTCAAAAATAAACGTTCAGATATTTCAGCCATGACATTACTCCTATCCACAATTTTCCTCGGTAATCAACGTCATTCTTCCTAGGACACATGACGTCACTTTTGCTTTATTGGGCTTTCAGTTTCGGATATCCCCAATAGCATTATTCAAACATGGGCCGCCTACCTAAAGAAATAGATACATATATCTCGCTACTAGGATATATTCACATTTCAGATATCTACAATCCAATTGTCAAAGTCAACATTAATTTCAGATATCCAAAAGGAAAATATTCACGATATATTCTAATCTAGTGCATGGAATGTTAGTGCATTTGACTGAAGAAGGCAAAATAGTGTTGTTCTCCTCCACATCCTTTAGCCTGTTTAACAACAAAAATGGTGTAATGGTCGCAGCATTGGATGCCGTCGCGTGAAATGGTGGTATCCTAGGAAATGTAACTTAGCCATAACGCTATTGTTGCGCTGTGTTTCGTGATTAAAGCTGAAGCGGTAGGGAGGAGAGATAACATAGACCTGCTTTCATGAGAAATTCTGAAAACCAGGGTGCTTTCCCAATTCCCAGGCATGGACTCATAACTACTGAAACGCGGTAGCACAAACGCTGTTGTCATCATCATTTTAAAAAGAAATTGGAGAAAACAAATACATATTATTTACAATGTTTTAACACAATGCCAAAAGAAAAAAATCGTAGGAAAAACACATTGAAACCCCTTAAGGATGAAAGTAAATGATAGATTTGTTGTCTATTGTCCACCATAAAAAACAAATAAGTCCTCAAACCTTTAATCCCATTTTCTTCCCAATGTGGGAGAGTAGGAGAACAATTCTACGACGACAATTACTTCTGTATTGTTAGCTGAAATGCATCTCTGATGCTGAAGTTTATTCTAGATTTGTGTGTGATAAAAAAAGACTAGCTGGCCGTTGCATCTTGAACCACTTGGAGGATCCGTATCTGAACCTGGATGAGCTTCTCTAGAGGCAGCCTCTCCAAATGAGGCACGATGCTTTGGCAAAAGAGTTTGGCCGAGCTTTGTTGAACGGTCGGCTCTGAGAGTGTCCGCGTGTAGCTCCCCATGCCATGGGCCACAGTCGACTCCTTCTCAGGCTCGTCCACAACATCCTCAGTTTTAAGCTCTGTGGAGATGAATGAATGCAACAAAATTATCATTAGAGAGACATGGCTGATGTGCGTCAAGGATAAGGACAGTGTAGTGCGCTATGGTGTACAGCCCCCAGAGTCCCACCCATCTCAACCCTTAAGAAAGACGCCCAAGCCCTTACCTTCTCCTCCATGACCTGTATCTGTTCTGAACTAGGACTGAACGATCAAATAAAATTCAAACAGACATCGCAATCTAATAGACCACGATTTGCATATTGCAAAGGCTGCGTTAAAAAAAAAATATATACACTGCTACCCACTGGAGATCAGTAAGATTTTTATTGATCAATTCATCTCAACACATAGGCCTGGCCTAAAGGAAAGAGCAGTTTATATTTTGACTGCTTCCAATGTTGTGTTGGTCATACTATAGAATGATTTATTGCTTGTGTTTAGTGAATAATACAGAACATAAGGAACTTTAAAAATAAATATTGCGTACTACATCGCAATCTTGGTCGAAATAGTCGCAATTAGATTATGTCTCCAAAACGTTCAGCTCTTTGACTTGACAAGACCATCTGAGACGTCTCTCTGCAGACTGTGAGCACGACCCTCACCTATTTCCGCTGGCTACACAAAAGACCCATTTTTTTAAATAAATATGCACCATAGCTAAAGTTGACATCTTAATGTTGCTCACCGTTCAATGGAGTTTCAGGTCTATTGTCCTCCGTCGTGCATTCCAACCTGGAGAACACCGCCGGACCCGACTCCAAAACTCTCGGCTCGCAGCTTGGTTTATGGCCAATTATCAGGTCGATAGCGTCGTACCACGGAAACTTGTCCTTTTCATCAGAAGAGGAGCCTGACCTGCGGAGTGCGTCCCGCACTCTGAGGTATTGGAACCTCAGCTTTTTAACTTTGTCCCGACACTGTACCATAGTTCGGTGGTGTCCACGCTGTTCTAAATAGTCACGTATTGTATCAAACACCGCCGAATTCTTGTGTGTGGTGTCCAGCTGCGACTGAATGCTGTCGTCGGCCCAAATTTCAAGTAAACACTCGACTTCACTATCGCACCAACGTAAACCCACTCGTGAACGGCTTGCCGCCATTGTTCAAAATGATTGTTGTCAATGTTGTGGCGAAGAAGGGCATGGATGGACCTATAAAGAAAGAAGGGTCGCGCAAGGACTACGTCATCCAGCTCACGTTGCGTATCCACGCGTGTGCGCGTGTCATCTCATTAGCATCTATACTTTGGCCACGGCACACCTCTCCCAAGTGTGCCGTGGCCAATGGGCTGTTCCGTGCTGGAATACGGATGGCGTGTCCACTAGCCAAACGTTCTAGACTTTAGTATGCAAATGAGCTCGGGCACGGGGCCGCGACCCTAGTGTGAGCGGCCCCAGATTTAAGGCCTAGAGAGTGACTGTGAAAGTGGTCAGGAGTCGAATATTTCCTAAATAGTTTAGTTGTGCTCGTATAACATGAGGCCGACTATTTTAGAATTCTGTTTAATTGTTTTAAGTTTTCAACAATATTTAGATATCATTAGCAACAGACTGAGTGTGGCTTATTATAGGCCTACAAAGAAGATGCATTCAAATGTAGCCTTTGCTGCTACGAGATAATAACTAATACAATAGCCTATACCGGCAATTCACGGTCATTCACGAAGATTAACAGCCCTTAAACACAAATCGGATCAAGCATCAACATCAACAAAGTTTTCTGCATTGCATTAAAGCATTTCAGAAGCCTTTTTCAAAAAGTAATAATAATAATGATTCAAATATATTAACCTTTATTTTTATTTTTTTGAAGAACAGTTTTTGGTGGGCCTGTTGAGCAGTGGGTGGTCCTAGGTAGGTCCGTCAGGCCCACCACCCATAACGCTGACTCTGACCCATTCCAAGTACATGGACGCGCAATCATGCACAAGCGCGAACACAGATGCGCGAGAGCGAGCCATTAGCTAGTTAGCTAGCTTCAGTAGCTACCGCAGGATAACAACAAACAGAAGCTTGCTCCGGGTCACAAGCTTTGAGTACGTGCACAAAGGGGTTACGCGCGGGAGGGGGAGTACGACCGTTTGATTGGCGTACTTACTGTCCAATGCCACTCGGTGGTTCTGGAAATCATTGGCTGGAGTTTTTCGAGCCCTACCCGTTCCACAGATGATTGACTTGTTTAATTTTCATGTCAGTACTTCTAACTCAGTGGCTGTAAGTGGGTTATGATAAGGATTTCAAGTAATTTTGCAAAAATGGCTAAAAAAGAGAATTCCATACCCAACCTTTAAGGTAGCTTACCCACTGAAACAGCTAAACTCTTACTGGAAAATAGTGGTAAACTAAATGGAAACAATCATTGCACCTGATGTTGTAGAGAAAGCATGGGACACCTCGGGTCGTTCCGTCATATATCTCAGTAAACCGTCCTGATAAGCGTGTTGTCCATTTTGTAACTTCACTGGTGGTAGTTTATGTTTTTTTGTTATCACCGATTTTTTTAATATTTTTTTATTTGAAATACATGCATTTCATTTTTCACAAATGCAATCATCACTGAGCCATATCATCTCATATAATGCAAAAAAAAAAAAAATCTGATTAAATTATAAATCCATACAAATAACCAACCCTTATAAGCAACAAATATATGTCCACTCAGGACACCCAGCTTGCAAATGAAGGAGTTCAGTTTCATCCTCATCTTCAAAATGAGTACATTTTGAAGATAAGGAAATGAAAGCGATTCATTTACTCTGTGTGGGGAGCTGCTAATGTTGGGACGCTTAAGGGAAACTTCATTAAACAGTAACGTCATGTGTGAGGGAATTTCATAAACAGATCAGAACGCAACTGTTCTAGCCTAAAATAGCCCTAAACCCCTAAACTCTCAGATGAAAGTATAAAAAATAACTCAGGAATGGCAACAAGGAAAGGACAGTGGCAACAAGGAGAGCAGAAGACTGCTTAGGAAATTACATGAACCAATCTGAATAAAATGGGTAAAAAAAACATCCTTCGGACGTCAAATTTTTGTTTCACACCTCTGAGCCAGGCAATGGTATAGGGTACATTGTAGTTGAATAATGCTTTGTGTATATGCACATATTTTAATGTCATCTTATTCTTGGAGTTGTATTAAATAACTTTGTGCTTGATAGATTTTCCCGATAATTTTCTTCACATATATAGTGTACAGCTGTTTTTACACTCTTAAGCAGTTACTTTCTGGATGACGACTGGAAATGCAGGAAATAATGAGATCACTCAAAAGTCACGGTGTAATCATTTTATATATTTAACCCTCTTAGCTACACCGAGCTGCATGAGAACAAACACGGCACACAGTAATAAATAAAGTACACTTAAGCAGTTAATCATAAGCAACCAATTAAAAAAACAACATGCAGAGAGTTGTCAGAATTCTAAGGTACTCTTGAGTAGGCCACACTCCCAAAAACAAAATTGCATTTCATTACAGGATTGCGATTTACATTGTGCGTACATTTATGGTGAATGTGACTTTCTTTGATACCATTCTACGAGGTATAATCCTCCACAAGCTGAACTCCTGCTTATATGTCTATCATATGTACTTGTATGAAAATACTAGAGAGGGCCAGCCATCTTTACAGTCCTCCAATGAATGCATTGATGATCCAACACCTGCTCACCACAGAGCAGTGAAAGACATCTACCACGTGGTCAGTGAACCGCTGGAATTAAATGTATGTTCTGCTTGGAAAGAACCGGAATACAGTAACAGGTGGACTTGTATGATGGCTGCAGCTTCTCCACTCAGCGGCGCTGGTTTCAGTCCATGTCCACAACCCTGCGACAGATGTCAGCTGTGAACTCGGAACACTTTGAGTTTCCACCGAGGTCCTTAGTTAGCACCTAGGAAATGAAGGGGAAAACAAAGTTAACCTAAGTCTGCACCTTAAATTAGAATCTTAAGTAACTTTGATTTCGGATTCAGTCATGTCTTATGGTTCGATTGCTTTTTGTAGCTATCAAAATACACTATTGTAGTGTTGTATTTTATTTCCTCTTCTCTGATGAAGCCAATTAGTCTCATCTGTTTCCATTGATTTGGACAAATTAAAAAAATGGTACTAGGCCACTTGTTTTGACAATGGGCCTAATTGCAGCCTAAAGCCAGTTTATTCATCTGAACTCACTGAAGTGATGGTACCTATTTTACAGACAACGTATTCATTTAAAATGAAACAACAAACCAAGTGGCCTCCTAGTGGTGGACGTCATAGATTGCATCCTATTAACCTAGTTTTCCTAATCCCTGGAGCTGAAGATGAAAGCCTAACTCAAAGTTCTGCATGACCCCACGTTTGCCACAATCCACTTTGTGACTCCGAAACAACAGTTAACCAATAAGAATAAATGGGCTGAGTTTTCAGCAGGTAAAGAAGAGCTTCAACGGACGAGAAACTTTCTCACTGTATTTTAGGATACAGCCAAACGTTATTGCCCACCTCTTTCTAGAAAACAACTCCCCCTCCACTTAAATGATACCACCAGCAGTGAGTATGATTAGCCCTTACAAGCCGTTTAGAAAATCAGCCTCTTCTGACCACCCATGTGGGCGTGTCCACATAGATGTAGGACGGATAGATGAGCAACGTTTGCTTCAATCCACCTGGGTAGGCCGGTAGACTGATCTATCCAGCACACATCTATGTGGACATGCCCATCTGCGATGGATTTTCTAAACGGCTTGTAACGGCTAATCACACTTGCACCCGGTGGTAAAATATATCAATTTAACTTTATGTTGGACACTTAAAAACAGAACTAGCCCACTCAACCCACCTTCTTATCTCTGATGGTGTCAAAGCAGGCGGTCTCAATCTTCTTGCCGTACTCGTGAAGCCCCATGTGACGCAGCATCATGACGGCGCTGAGCAGCAGGGCAGTTGGGTTGGCCATGTCCAGGCCGGCTATGTCAGGGGCTGTACCGTGGACCTGGGGAAGGGGAAACAGAACCAGTCAGCTGACATCTCAATACCGTAGGCGTAACGAGTCCAGCTCTTTGCCCTTCCTTTACCTTGGAGTACAGACAGACAGAGCTGATACGAGTTTGTTGTCAGACACCATTGGAATATGCATGTGTTTTAGTCAATAATCTTAATGTATTTTCACAATTGCACTTAGTATTGAACTTGTATTTTGTTTCCCGTTTTTATTAGTAACTGTGTACTACTGTTAATCTTGAACAGTTCTCCCTTGTAAAAGAGAATTCAATCTCAATTTGACTAACCTGGTTAAATAAAGGATATAATAATAATCCATGCGAAACAAGGATGCCTCATTTGAGCCCATTACATGAAAGCCCATTTTACAAGAATAGCAATATTGAATAGCAAAGTAGGTTATTTCTTTTTCATAGCATCAATTGCCGAAATGCATAATTTGTTACCATTACAACTACCTCAACGAAACATAGTAAACACAAACCGATTCGAATATGGCAACGCCGTTGGCTCCGATGTTTCCACTGGGGGTGACTCCGAGTCCTCCAATCAAACCAGCACAAAGATCACTGCCAAAGACAGAACACGCATGTAAAAACTCTAAACACGTAAACACGGACACTCCCTGAATATAAAGCGATTTAAACAATATTTAAACAAAAGTAACGTTAAAGTGGAACAAACCTGAGAATATCACCGTAGAGGTTTGGCATGACCAGCACATCAAATTGGGTGGGGTCCTGCACCATCTGAACGAGAAAAACACAAATGGATGAAGAGAATCAGATGCATCTAGAGGTTATCTGTGATCATGCTTTTATAGTTTTAGAAGCATTATTACATATTTGCAGTGCCTCGGTTAAATGATTGACAGCCAAATGCAGCCAAACTTTTTCCTGAATAGATAGCGTATCATTCTAGACTAACGTTATAGAATGTGCAGTTTTGAAAAGAAAGCAATTGGATATTGCCTTTGCAATTACACAAAGTGTTTATCAAACCGACAATATTAAATCGATTGAAGGCAAAAAAATATCAAAACAAAATTCACACAGAAGACAATAAATACCAATCCCACAAACAAAAAACATTTCATAACTTAAAAGGCATTTCCTTCTAGCAGCCAGGTTATGCTGTTATCCAGTTATTCATCAGCCCATCCTCCCAATGCCACATCCAGCTGTTACCCATGTGCAGTTTTACAAGTTAAAGATTAGACTATTATACTAAACTTTAGTCCATCACAATCAAGTGCAACAATGACAGTATGTTTGTACCTGCTACGATTGCAGTGCAGGTCTTGAAAGCTATCATTAGCTCCATTAGTTGGGAGACGAATGCCACATTATGTTACCGTCTGTGGATTGTAGACCCTTATTTTAAGGCTATTCATTAAGGCTAATCTGTACTCTGTGGTAGCCCGTTCAATGGGACTCCTCTACATGGCTTTGACACTTACATTGAGACACACAGTGTCAAGATACATCTCCGTGAACTTGATGTCTTTGTAGGTCTCGGCCACCTCGCGACACTTCCTCAGGAACAGCCCGTCAGACATGCGCCTGGTTAAAGCATGAATACCAATTCATTAAACACTGCAGACGGATAGGACAGACCAAAGATCCCCTTAAACATCACACATTAGGGGTTCAATCTACGAAGACAATAACAATGGTCCTACATACATGATTTTTTTTATCAAATTAAAATAAAAACATTCAGGCTACAAAAAAGGTTTTGTGAAATTAAGTAATGTATATTAAACATATTCCAATATTTCTTGGGTAAACCATGTATAATAAAAGGCCTGTGCTCCTTACATGATGTTTGCTTTGTGCACAGCAGTCACGCTGCTCCTCTGGTTGTTCCTAGCGTACTCAAAGGCGTACTCAGCAATGCGTCGGCTGGCGTCCTCTGTGATCAGCTTGATGCTCTGCACCACACCATCCACAATCTACCACGGCAACGCCACAATACACAAAAAACAGACAAACATCGAGGAGAGGAGGAGAAGCGTTAAATCTAAGCAACGGTAATCTACCTATAAATCCATATATCTATATAAATATGTTACTTTCACTTGGAAAACTCAACCGGCCCCATTTAATGCAAAGCACTAGTCTTAAGGTTTTTCCTCCAGCACCGAGAAGGTAAATGTTTTGGTTAAGGTTGGAGTAGGGTAGGTTTTAACCTGAAGGAAGTGGCAAAACCTGCTGCTGCATGTTGTACAGACATGCATGTCTGCTACCTGATCACACTATAACTTCTGCGGCTGCGCACATCAGCACTGTGCACCACCATAACAACATAGTGGCCTTCACACACCTTAACACCACTTTTTTTTCACCAACTGCGCCATCAACATTCAACATCAAAATTATTTCAACGTGGGCTTAGGCAGATAGGCCTACATGCGCCGAAAACAGATCGCTATTTATTTATTTTACTGAACACAGCCTGCATGACGGTGAACTAGACACGTCAAAAAAATAACTTCACACGGTGCGTCTTTTTACAATTTATTTGTAACCAGCATTCGTAGCGTTGATCAGGAGAGAAATACGTTGACGTCGCTTAGCAACGGAGGACGCTGGGGTTGATAAGTTACCGGACTACTTGTGGAGTGGTACGATCGAAAAAAATGATCGTATCAACTTTCCTTGACAGCAGTTATTATATGCTTAGCAACGGTGAATTATCAAAATATTATTCCCCACTGGAAGTTGTGAAGGCCCATGCAAATGAACAGAGCGTTCAACAGCATTGAGAAGAGCCGTGTAATAAATAACGATAGTCACATTCATTATTTGATATTCTACGTGACTGACTATTCGACGATCGTTGCCTATCCCTACCTTCTAAGAGGACTAAGTCTGAAGTATGGGCATATTTTGGGTATTTAGAAATACCGAAAACTGGGATAATTTTGGTCACAAAAACCGTGAGGTTAAATTTTCATACCGTTACATCCCTACACAACTACAATGCACTTCTCTCGTTCTAATAATTTTTTCTGTCTGCTATAGCGAGTTGTGGTGACTGTGACTGGATGCCTGGACTCTCCTTATGGTTAACCGGCCAGCACCCCATCGTCGATTTAATAAGTTTTGCCTGTATGTATCTTTGTATGTAAATGATTGCACCCACTGCACTCCTGACCATCCCTGGAAGGAGTCATACCCCACTCGGCGTTCCTCCTCAAGATTTCTTCCTTGCTGATAAAGGGAGTTTTTTCTTGCCCTTTTGGGGGCTTGGGTCAGGGGGGTCTCAAAATATTTGGCCTGTTAAGCCCTTTGAGGCTACTTGTACTTGTGGTTAAGGGCTCTAAAAATACAACTGAAGTTCGTGGAGACGGCGTGCTCTTCTTACCACGTGTTCAATGCCACTGTACTCTCCCTCCGTGTTCTCGCGGATGGTGACCAGGTTGACGTCGGTGTAGGGGGTCTTGTAACCCTCGATGGACACGCAGGGACGCACGTTGGCATAGAGGTCAAAGGTCTTCCTCAGCAGGAGGTTCATGGAGGGGTGGCCAGCTGCGATGGGGGTCTTCAGGGGCCCTGCGTCAGGGAAACCAGGGAGTTAAGGACACAACACACCACTCTCCTTTTAGGCCCCCCTAAAGGTCAGGCGCGTTTTCAGTCAGGTGTCAAGTTTTGTATTACCCCCTCACAAGCCAATGACCTCCTCTTTCTCCCTACGACTTCCTGTTCCTCAAGGTCGTTTTCCTGACCTTCGACCTTGCACAGTAACAGTACCACTACCAACGAGGGGAACAGCAACAGTGCCACAGAATATCGCCTGGTACTTGGCTATGGCCAAAGGACATCTAAAGGCCCTATCCAATAGAGATCATTATTTTTCATCTATCGTGAAGCATCTGCATAAAACCAGAGGTAGCTTTTCAGAAGGTGGGAATGTTTGTCACGGTGGTTGGGGCAGAGCTTGGGCGTGTTATTTTAGGTCCTCAAAAACTAGAGCTAGCTTTCAATCCCCGTGCCATAAGTTACTGTTTATAATAGAGCCATTTGATGTAGCAGCGGTATACCAGAACTTAGAATAAATTAAAGTTTTGGCATAACTACATGAAAAAAATACCAACATTTAATCAAATATTGTGGTATTAAGGAAATTCAACTAGGTTATCCCATTCGGACCTAAGAGAGATTCTCAGAGCTTATCTCTCATTTTGTGAGAACTTTAAACAAATCAAGGGGAAAAACAGGAAGTGAAGAGCAGCTGGGGGTAAAGAGGACTGCGTTTCTCCAGTTTAACCTTGACATTAACACAGACTTTAAGTATCAGAGCTTTAAGCCGGCTCGCCAGTAGGGGGTGGAAAGATATTCAATCTGGTTGAAACGTCAATCAAAACCTGTGCACTCGAGTGGAACTGCGAGTTTAACGTCTGAACTAAACCCCCAGACGACCACTCACCCCCCTCAGGGAGTCCCAGTCCCTGCGTACCTTTAAGACCAATCTTGCTCTTGTCCATAGACTCCTTGGCATCAGGGGGGATCATCCACTTGCCCCCGGGCCCCTTGATAGCAGTAACATTTCTCTCCTCCCACTGGATCGGAGCCTGGGAAAAATTAAGAAAGTATTGAAGTAAAAAGGTAGTAAACGTTGAGAGAAAAAGGTGCGGAGGGGACGGGTTACGTTTTCTAAGTATATTCTGTGTATATAAACACAGAAGTTGACAAACCAACAATACCATATCAGGTTTGTATAAAACAGTGTTTATAATTGGCTAATCATCTAGAATGAAAGATACATCCCTCAAAAAGGTTATCAAAACATATGACCCATGGGTTTATTAGAATGAAGGTTGGCGTGGGCTGCACTTGGGGAAGGGGTATTAATGTAAGGGTTTGATGTTTGAAGATGGGATGAGCACCGGCAGTGCTGAATGTCAATGAACCACTGATTCTGTGTACAATGTAGAAATTTAAATACACAACAGACTGACAGACCCCCTCATCTATCTAAACAGTTTCCAAGGTACCCTTGTAAGTCATCATGCAGCATGGTAAATGGTCAAAGGAGACATATTATACCACCAGGTGAGAGTGTGATTAGCCTTACAGGCCGTTTCGAAATTCTGAGACATCACTAGTGGGCGTGTCCACCTAGATCTGCCGTGTGTCTCGGTAATTTATCCAACATTTATTTAATTTATGAATTATCCGTTGTTATACGTCAGATATGATCTTCAACATAGTAATCCTATTACTTAGTAGACACCAGAATAATTTAGGGAAAACAGGTGTAAAATATTATCTTCCTGCAAGTCTGCCAACCAGGTTGTGAAAGTTCTACTCTGCTGCCTTTCTGAGAAACTTTGACATCAGGGAAGGGGACACTATGGCAAGTTTTTTGTGGAGCTCTGGCGGGGTACAGGTTGATGTTGATGCCGCTTTTGACATAGTGGATGCTTCTTGGACGACGACGACACTAAAACAGTATCACAAAGTTGGCGTGGTTCATAATCATGGGAGAAAGAAGAAAATCATTATTCTTACCTTAGCAGCCTCAAATATCTTCATGACTGCACTGGAGATCTCTGGTCCAATACCATCCCCAGGGATCATAGTTACAGTGTGAATCTGTTAAGTAAAGGATGCCCATCCATCATCATACTGAGATTACATAGGATTACATTGACGTGTTTGGCCTGTTAATGCCAAAGACACATCTCAGTAGAATATAGAGAGCGCATAGAAACGAAAAGGGAACAACATCTCAGTGTATACGCATTACTATCATACTTGGGTTTGTAAAGATGACCTACCCCTCTTGCCCGAGATGAGGAACATAGCGTGGGTCGGCTCGCCACCCCCACGACTTGAGACAACTGCGGAAGACACAGCAGTCAAGGACAGTTTTTGAGACGTTATCATTGATCTTGAAAAAGGCATTCAATAAACAGAAACAGTCGATTACAAATGAGGATTACGATAAATAAAAGCGAACTGACACATGCTAGTCAAAACACAGAGCGCCAGAGATACACTGAAGGGCACGAACCCATTAGGCCCAATTGGGAATTATCTATAGAAAGAGTAGAAAACAATAAACCCCCTGAACACTTAAGCTTATCCAAGGGCACATTGAATACGGTCCAACACCATACTATTTCACGTTTGAAAACGTCTCTTTTACATCATTTTCTTACCATTGACCTCCACGCATTGCCAGCCATAGCTACTTCTATTTGGTCCCGCACCGAGTCTACTGAGAAGTCAACGCCGGAGTGTGTGTGACGTCAGAGCAGAGGCGGAAACCGCGCCAAGATTTACTGGGTTGCCAGATTTGTTTTCTCTTCCTGCTTCTAGACAACGGTACGCGTTCAAAGTGAGCGCCAGTAGTGGCCATTATTGTAAAAACATTGATTGACTTAATGAGTAGGCCTATTTAATGTTTAGCGTAAGTAGTAGCTTACGCTTTACTGATGTATTATAAGCATTGTTTGCGAATGTGACACTACAAGGCAGGCTATCCCCTTCCTGTAGCCTACCTTTAATATTAATATTGTTCATTGATTTATATTCCTTGGTGGCAGATTTTCCACAAATAAGGGTGGTAGATCGTATAGTGTCACTCCAACCAGGCTGGGGTTTTAAGGCCAATCACACAATTGTATGCATACTGTGTGCAACAGTATGTTCGTTGGAAGTATAGCTGGAGTACTACAAGCAAAAAAGAAAAGGTACCGGTATGCGATTTGGAACGCACTCGCTATTCAACCCACCTGTGTGTGGGAGGGAGTTGTTTTTTTCGCCATAGGTGCCGCCAAAGAGAACGAAATTGAGATTTGACCACTTCGAGTTGTAAATTGTATTTCATTTATATTTATTTTCTTCACATAATTACGTTAATTCGATTTTGCATTTTTTTTTATTGTGTAAAGTATTGTATCATCATAATTATGTATGACATAGTTATATGTAGGCTAATATTGTATTATATTTTATCTAAATGGAGCGGCCTGCACTGTGGAGAGATGCGGAGTTGCCGCCTGGTGGCTCTGTATCATCGACGATGACTGCAACATCCCCTGAATTCTCCTAACGAGCAGCAAGGCGTAACTGGTACCCACGCCACCTCTTTGGACGGATGCGTAAAAAAGGATGTTTTTCTTTGACGAAAGGGAGCGCCCAATATATAACAAGATTTATTCATTTTTCCGTTTGAAGAATCCGATATTTGATCAGTTATTTTCAGACGCCTTTATCAACGTTACATAATTTTCTGTGAGATAAAAGGATGCTAGTCTGAACGAATTTCCGATGTGATGCATTTCTGTGATGGAAAAATCACTCAACTAGAATGGGTAACAAGCAAACAACGTTTACCGATGAACAGTTCGAAGCCTATCAGGTGAGATCCTGTCGTTTGTTCCTTAGAGTGTTATTGGGCTCTCCAGAGACATTCATCTTCTCGGCGCTTCCCCGGGAATCATAAACATATAGGCTACATTGGCTTTAGAGTTTACCGTGAAACAAATCAATATCACTTACTAAAAGCATGGGGGCATGTTTTTTTTTAACAGTTTATCCCTGGTTGATTGTGTCGACTACCCTATCTTGTCTGATATATGCGTATAATATAACGTCATATAATATTAGCATTCTCTTCAGTCGAACAATCTACAATGCCTTGTTTGTCTCTCCTGTTGCTGTATATTGAGGAAAGCACATCAACTGGAATATCATCTATATGTAGTACACTGATCAGCTGGATTATCAATTATAGTTCCCTGATCAACTGGAATATCATCTTTATGTAAACCTATCAACTGGAATATCATCTATTCACTCATCAGACGGGATATAATCTATATGTGCACTGGCCTCCATTCTACTTCCTCTGGTGAATTTATCCTCCTGACTGGACTGCTCTTGTATTTGCAGGACTGCACTTTCTTTCCCCGAAAAGAGATCCTACGGTGAGTTGGCATTGTATGTTTATGTACTATATAATAATAATAATAATAATAATAATAATAATAATAATAATAATAATAATAATAATAATAATAATAATAATAAATAATAAAAAAATATGATTGTGATTATTATTATTAAACTTTCACATCCCTGGAGCTAGTTTTGTGTTGTTTCTTTATGTATATATGAATGTACATATGTATTTTTGCAGTGCCACACACAGTAATGGTTGTCCTTGTGGCCCCAGGCCTACCAGCTTACCCTAACTATCGGGTAAGGTAGGCATTCCGTTTCAGTGGTCGAAACACAAACGATATATGAACTATTAAACCGGCGACATGGAACACTCAAACGTCAAACCCTGACATAGAAGAACTGCTCTTGTTGCTGTGGGTCCGACACGCTTTGAGTGACACCAGGCTCCTGGAAAAAGGGGACGGACCTCTAAAGAGGAGGGACAGGGTAACACCTTCCTCTGGAAAGGGACACGTCAACCTTGTGGTGGGAAGCAGAGGAACAGAAAGAGGCCATGCCTGCCCAACCATCACTAAGCTCAGCATGTCCTCCTGCAATGATACCTTTGGTTCCCATATTTGAAACCCACTGTTGACTCAGAAGTGGGCCTTATCTTTTGACTACAATGGATTACTGCAAGCAGCAATCCGAGTGTGTGCGCCTACGTGTGCGCGCGTGTGTAAGGTTACATAAGAAATAATCATGCCCACCCATTCGTGACTTTTCAATGAGTGTAGATGTGCTCTCCTGACCCCATAACGTCGGTGTCATCACCACTGTCCGCCCTCACGCTCTCTCCCTTGCTAACCTTCTCTATCTACCATCCAATCTCAGAATGAACACTGCACAGCGCGAAGAGAACAGTCTGCCCTCTCCCCCGCCACCCTTCGTCCCCTTCTCTCCCTCCTGCCCCCATTACCCCCTGCTCTCCCCAGAAACCCCCCCTCCCTCCTGCCATCTACCCACATCTTCCCTGCTCACTAATCCCCTGCACCCCCCCCAGAAAACCCCATCTTCCCTGCTTTCCTCTGCTCCCATTATCCCCCCCCCCCCCACACACTGCTTTCCCCTTCTCCTTACTGGCCCTGAGGACTCCCTCTCCCCGGCCCCCCCTGCTCTCAGCACCCCTTACACTCTCTCTTGCTCTACCTTCTCCTGGAGCATTTCCAAGGGCATGTATCTCTAGCCCCGTTATTTTCGCTGGTCTCAGTATTCTAAAGCCATTAAAATCCTGTAGGGTTGCCAGTGCACGTCCAATCAGAATTATGGGATGAGCTCACCCCAGCTGCCAAGGGAAAGCTGTACGGGTGCTGGATGTTGGATGGATCTTTGTTTCAGTAGTCCGCAATTTGTTTACTTTAAGTGTGCAGGACACTTGGTTGTTCTTAATGCAAGACTGAATAAGATTTACACCTGCAGAAATGCTTTGTTAATGAATTATGTTCGGCTGGTATTCTGTTGGCCCAAGTCATTGTCATATTCTATTCATTAAGGAGCCCTTTCACTCCTTTCCAATTGCCTTTCTGGATCCGAGCTTCATATTCTATAATCAAATCTTCAGCCCAGTGTAAGCAGTTTTTAGTCTCTTCTTACTTCGCTGCCTTTTGCATGAGGGTAATTGTATGATGCTCCCATGTACAGTAAGCCGCTCCACCTTTAGAGGGAGATATAGCACTGCCGGCCAGATGTGTCTCTGGGCTTCAATAGGGCCGATGGCTTAGACTCAGAGCGTCCGTCAGCTTGTAAGCTTGCTTGATTAGCTAATCGCACTCTCACCTGGTGGCATGTCATGGGAACCTTCCAGATGTTCCAGTAGCGCCTGCATTGGCGTACAAAAACTATGCATCCATTATTTCTCCCAGAACAGCTGCGGTTTGTACCTCATCAGACATCCTCGAGATTGAGGGCTGAAACCAAATCTGCCACTTTGGTCCACTGGACCAAAGTACTGGTGTAATCATCGCATTGAGGTACTCTGAAGACTGTAGAGATATGGGACCATATCTTAGCATAGGTAGTGGAACCTAGAGGTAGAACGGGTTGACTGGTAACCGGAGGAGTGCTGGGTCGATCCCCGGCTCCTTCTAGCTGAATGAAGAGGTGTCCCTGAGCAAGAAACCTGAGTGCTCCTGATGAGCCGGTTGTCGCCCTGCTTGGTTGCCATCAGTGTGTGAATGTGTGAATGAATGGTTGGAAGTCGCATTTGGATAAAAGCGTAAGCAAAATCCCTTAAATGTAAATGTAGCGGACAGAGCAGGTGGCAGGTGACAATGGAGGCTGGATGGTAGCTGGCAGGATTCTTGCTCTGGGTACAAGATGGGCAGGGGGAGAAGAATGAGCTGACGACTGAAGGCAGATTCATCAACCTGAAGGAGAGGGTGGTGGTCAGGGGGCTTCGAAACGTGGGCTGTGCTGAAGCGTTGCTTTTGCTCCTCAAATTCAAGCTCTGCCTCACCGAATGATTTCCTGGTGAGTGCATTTATGGGGGCCGCACTGAAGCGCGCGCCTCGGAGGAGGCAGCGGTGAAAGTTTGTGAATCCCATGAAAGGATTTAATGGAAAAGGCATTTGGTTAAAGGTCAGTGGAGTGAGTGTGAGTGTGTGTAATTGGGTATTGCAGGTACGACATTACCTATATCTCAACGCCAAACGGTGTGCAATCCAACAGTGTTAAATAGACGTTTGATATATCCTGTAGAGAAAGAATGTTTAAGACCCTGGTTTAGGCTGCTTTACATTAGCCTTATTACACCATGTTGATCTCACCAGTTTCCATTCTGCTTTTTCCTGCCGATCAGCATGGCCTCGAGCAAGTTGAAGCGTCTTACATGATGAAAAAACGGTTAAAAAAGCTCGCGGGAGGGAGTTTAAATAGTGCATTCTCAAATGGTACATAACTATTCTCTTAAAGCGTTTGAGTTTGGACTTGGGCCCCTAGGAGTCTGTGTGGTAGCCTGAGAACGTTAACCAGAGTGCATTGATGGCTCAATGGAACATAAGCCTCACCCAGCCCCAGAGCCTATTCAGTCTCGAGACGAGCCAGCTGAGGCTGCCTTAACCAGCCAACACCGCCGCACACTCCACAATGATGAGTAAGGAACACTGCAGTCTGCCGCAAAGAAATGCAATAAATGCTGGCATCCAAGGAGAGTGGAGAAATCTATGGAGCAACCAAAACAGGTTTAGCCGATTTAAAGATAAATAGAAATCTGCAGGGAAAGCTTTTCTCAGAGGACCATATGTTTTTGGTTGACCTCAAATTGAACAAGTGCAAAGAGAGCCAGAAGGTTACTCAGTTATTCAAATCTGATTGTCTGGTGTTTAAGTTAAGGCCATGCCCATATTTGAAAACGGATGGCCTCGCAGCCAAGGCCAGAATGATATTCATTGCTAAATACATACATGAATGAATGAATGAGTACCTGAATAGTCTCACAGGGCTAGCATAACATCACTTTCGTGAACTGCAACAAACCCTTAACAAAAAGTGTAAATGAAATAAATCAATGTTCTTTTTACGTCCAACACCCAATATAGCTCCGCCCACTTTGCAATTATATATTGGTTGGGCAGCAACATTACAACACACACACCCCCCTCCACCTGCTAGACAAAGCTGCAGCTGAGCCAGACTCGATTTTATGGCACTATTATGAGAAATAATGAAGGCAGGGCTGGGCTGAGTGCCAGGACGATAAGGCTAATTTGCAGTGAGTCTGAGTTGCAGACCTACAGGTAGAATGTTGTCCTCATCGGTACGAGAATTCCCGGAGACGAGGCTGTTGCTTTACCTCTCCAGGCACCTACTGTGGACGAAGGAATAGTTTTTACATTTGTGGTACTTCACATTTGGTTTTTCTTCACTCTTGGTCTTTCAATTACTTTAGGGTATTTTGGCATAGACTGAGATATCTGCAAGTATACCTTTTCTTGTATGACCCAGATTCAGATAAGTTGTTTAATTCCAAATTCATCATTACATTGTGCAGAAGGGGAGCACACTGGGTAAGCATTTGCTTTCCCCTAGACGCTTCCATTGACCATTGAGTAACAGTAGCTCCTGTTCATATGAGGGAAATACAGAGAGTATTTGGAAAAAAAAAACATGCCTGAAGACTGAGGCTGAGAACAATGTAAATATCCCTTGGCGTATCCCTTTAATATGTGTGTGTCTGTGTGTTTGTGCGTGTTACAGGTTACATGGTCGATACCGTGAGCTGGCTCCACATTTAGTGCCCTTGGATTATACCAACAACCCGGACATCAAGCTGCCCCTCTCGCTTCTCGTCAGCATGCCTGAGCTGAAGGTACTGCTGGGAGATTGGGCCTTAGATAGGAGATCACCTCCCACCCCGTCTTCAAGTCAAGAAAAATCTTGTGTGATCGCAGTGCAAAGAGAGATTCTTTCTCTACATTCAATCTGGTTTGATGAGAAATATGTGTTTGTCTACACATAATTTTTTGCTGAATCATTGTTATTCTCGTGCTTAGCTCAAATTTCTACCAGTCAAAGACATTGCATTTCTTTTATCAAACAGGATTCGTTGCATTATCCAAAGCCAGGTTAACTGGTACTAGGTCACTATGTCAACATCAGTTGCGGTACACAAACCTGTATGCGTGTGCAAATCAAGAAGGGATCTCTGCCCACGTCTAAACAGGCTTAGACAGTTGTGATCAGGATGTGCCATTTGTTTGATTCTTTTTTTAACCTAGATCAAATCTAAATTAAAAAACGATGGAGAATATAGATATTTTGTCTCATATAAACAGGGCCAGTCTTGCCAATGAAACACAGGGACCCTTATGATATCTCCCAGAGTGACAGAGTGAACCATGGCTCATAGGCTTCTTCGAGATGACAGTTAATAGTGGTTTCTTGTTCAATGATTAGTGCTTGCATAATAATGTGTATTTGTGCTTGTGTGCATGATTTAGAAAGACTTACAGAATGTGTTTATTTGCACTCATTTTTTTTTTAGATAATGTATACTCTAACCTTAGTATTAACAACATTGTCATATTTATCTTTTTTAGTACTATTTCAGACATATTGTTCCATATTGCTCTGTCACTGGTAGGAAAATCCCTTCAGAGACCGGATAGTGCAGACTTTCTCTGAGGACGGTCAGGGGGATCTGAGCTTCAACGACTTTGTCGACATGTTCTCGGCACTGTGTGAGTCATCCTCGAGGGAACTCAAGACGAGATACGCCTTCAAGATATATGGTAATCAAAGTGGTTGTGCCTGTGTGTGTGTTCAGTGATGCAACACTTTAACAGGGAATGGTGCATCACCTCAACTAGTGTAAAATGTCATCTCCAATTAGATTATGACCTTATAAAAAACAAATGCCATTACAGCTGAACATAACTGACGTTATTGGGTTCAGTGGGTTTCGGCAGAAACATTTTGTGCGGCAGCCAAGGGTGTGGCTGATGGGTTTCTACTTGTTGTGGCCTAGATTTCAACAGGGACAACTTCATCTGTAAGGAGGACCTGGAGAAGACCATTAACAAGCTGACCAAAGGGGAGCTGACCCCGGAGGAGGTCACCCTGGTCTGTGACAAGGCCATCGAGGAGGCGGACCTTGACGGGGACAGCAAGCTCTCCTTTGCTGACTTTGAGAACATGATCTCCAAAGCTCCTGATTTCCTGAGGTACAGAGAGAGGGCTTATCAGGGTGATGAGAGATGGGAAGAGCAATGCAAATATATGGTTACAGATAGATACAATTAATTGAATGTAGATTAGTATGTGTGTGTGTGCATAGCAAGTGTGAATAAGTAAAGCCATAACTTTAGATACTAGCCTTTATATTTGTGCGTGCATATACACACACATTAATATCAGACACACACGCACGCACGCACGCACGCACGCACGCACGCACGCACGCACGCACGCACGCACGCACGCACGCACGCACGCACGCACGCACGCACGCACGCACGCACGCACGCACACACACACACACACACACAGGCCACAGAAACCAATATAGTGCTTGCAGGATCAAAGTGTTTTTTACTGCCAGGACAAACAATTCATCACCACACTGTAGAGGGTTTCATTACTCTGCCTAAACCATGAACAAACAATCCTGCAGTAAAACGGAATGTCGCTCTATTTCTGAGACGCTTGATTTGGCCGCCCGGTGGATGTAACCATAAATCCATCCATCACTCGGGGAAGAACTTCGACCTCTTCTCTCGGCTGAGGTCAGAGAAGAGATACTGTTTTGGTGTGGCGAATACAGAGAGGCTCAGGAAATACACAGTATGGTTCCTAAATGAGCCACACACCCCAACCCCCCAGCATGCTGTCAACAGGCTCCCGTAACTATCACTGCCTCTACGTTGAATACTGCCCAGTCACCTTAACCATATCCTGCTATATACTATACTGTACATTCAATACTGTTTTTTGGACTGTATCATCTGTATACGTTTAACTTAATATACCCAGATGTAATTAAATTTGTATTTTATTTTGCTCTATTTTCAATTTATTTATATACATGCCAGGGCTTTTATACTATATATATTAGTATTATATAATTGTGTATTTTATCCTGGTTTGTCCAAGCACAGTCAAAGGAACAGGCAACAGGAGTATTTCACTGCTCGGTGTACATGTATGACATGTATTTGACAAATATAACTAACCATAGCAGCCCTGGAGACTGGCTGAAACCGGGTCAGAACCAGGGACGTTAATCACTGATAGTGTAACCATATCGAGGGTCTGTAATAAATAGGGTTGCCATGATTTTATTAAATGAGCTCTGATAGGTAGCCAGCAAATATTATCTATGATCCAATTGTGACAAAGCCGGAAAAGTCTTGGGTGGTTGGATGCTATGATGAGTGAAACAACATCTTTCTGGCTGTAAACTGGCCTACTACAGCTAGGCTGAGGGGATCCAACCTAAAAACAATAATCTGGGAGTTGAACCCTCTAGAACCTACAATATATATTCCCTGGTATGTTCTGCCCTGTCAGACTGTGGTTACGTAAAATGGTCAACATAGGATTTATGTTGTATGTAGTAGTAATTCATCTTATCTGTCTTTTTGCTCCAGCACATTCCATGTACGAATCTGAGGGGCGGTCTCATGGAACCGTGGAGTCTTGTTGAAGTCTGGCTCAGATCCCTGGGCTGGTGTGCGTCCTTATGGCCTCGGAATCAGTGATTTCAGAGAGAGAGAGATGCTTCGATGGGGCCTCAGTCTCAACCACACGCCTGTGCCCGGCCTTCACAGTGCCGAGCCCAGCCATGGGCCTTCAGTGGAGATCACGAGGAGGAGCTGGATAGCAGGGGACCGCAGTGTCCTGTAGCTGTTGGATACAGAGCTAGCTAGGTCTACCTGTACACCTTCTCTTTCTTCAAAGAAGCATCCGGCGTTTCTTGCCAATCTACGCTGTACTTAAAGGGATGACCATGACTTTTTATCTTTAAAAGGAGATATTCACTACTTGCATGGTTCTTCTCTTTATTATTAACCAAGCAAACAATGCTATTTCTTTGTGGAATCATTTTGTTATAAGAGAGGATTTTCTCTGCACCATAGCAGATAGCTTTTTTTGTTTTGTGTATCAACATTCAAACTGTAAATGTTCTGCTCCTTTGATGTACTGCTTGGAGTTGGAGTTACCAGGTGGACGGGACAAAAGATGAACCACAAACAGGGTTTATATGACTCATGTGCTTTTCTATATTCAAAAAGCACACTTTAGTACTAAGGGCAAAACCGTCAAGCTATGCAATCGTTCATTATGAAGTGCATGGATGCATTGTAAATTGCTTCTAGATGTTATCGTTATTCCCCATTTTGTGAAATGTACCAATGCACAATGACAATCATACTTAACTGGTGTTCAGTTGATGGAAGGGCTCTGTTGTCTGCTGTAAAATCGTATGCTTTGAACATTTGTTCCTTTTCTGTATGATAGGGCTATAGGCTAGATTTGAAATAAACAATTTATCTGTGAATGTTTTTGATCCATGCTTTATTCATTATTTTTCCTAACCTATTGAAATGATTGCACCTCGCAGCATTGACGTGCATCATGAACCCTCAACCTTCACATTTTAAGAATGGCAAGGATTCTTCTTGGCACCCTCTAAATTACAAATGCTCATACTGTATATAGCCTAGTTCAGGATGTTGTGTTTTGTGAAGTTCCTCATATTGGACTCACCCTTCCATTTCACCTCAGCTCCGGATAGATGACAAAGACATAAAGCTCACATCCTCTGTGGTCATCATGTGTAGAAATACCCACTAGGCCGTAAGCCTTTATTTTAATCAATTTGCAAACCAGTTCCACCCATGTTATTAAAGTGATCTATCAGGTTCTGGTTTGAAGGCTTGATTGATGGGAATTGTTTCACAGCACAAAGCCAGCTCTTCCGGCTTTGGTTGGTCATTGAGTTTCTCCCCTGCCTTTCTTCTGTCTCCTCTCGTTTCCTTTATGAGCACCAGAGCCAGCGAATCCCTGCTTCCCACAGATAACCCGTCCCCTGGTTTAGCATCTGCCAGTCTTTACCCACTGTATCTTCCTGCATGACTGTCCCCCATACAGTGCCAGGGGGTATGGGGTTTACATCTGCAGCCATAACATGAGTGATCCATTTCTATCATTCTCATGGGAGATATCTGTCAACAAATGACAATAAATAAGAATGGTAGAGAAGTATGTTAGTACATATTAAAGAAAGGATTGAGATATTCATTTCTAGTTCTTTTTCCTCATATCTAGTTGTTCTTTTTCTTGGATTGAGAAGATGGAACTGTGGACGAAAGTACTCTCCCCTCCTTGCCAGACCACTGTCACTAATTCTCCACTGTTCTTGAGGAGTTACTCTGGAGGTAATTGAGGGGTTGGGATTAACATTAGATGGCTGTTCTTTCTTGTATATTTCAATAGATCCCCCACAGACAACCTGGTCTGTGTGCCAATCACATCGATTTATCTCATCCCACCTGTTCAACGAGAGGGTTAGTCGGAGTAGGCCGTTTTTGATTTGCTTCCATGTGATATGGTGGCACCTTTTAGGAGTGAATAATCTAGAGAATATTTAAGATTTTAAAGGAATAGGACTGCCCTTGTCATGTGTTTTTAAAATGTCCTAGAAATGAACAATTCCAACTAGATTTGAATCTTCCTCAATACAATCTTGTGTGTACTATCCAAGATATTATGGGACTTTTTATTTTTGGTTGCTTAAGATCTCAACTTTTGCCTGTCAGAATGTTATTTTTTAAGTGATGCGTTAAAAATAGACAGATGATTGATTGCAGAAACGTCATTTTGGCAGATACAAAGAAGCATCCACACAACAGCCTCAAATAGATGCCAGCTCAATTTGTTAAAGGTTCCAGTCACCATCAAACAGATCGATAACATAACTGTGTTGGGATTCTCACCTGATACCTATCCCTTACAAACACATCAATGGAACCTCCTTTGGGATGCTGTTAGCCTACATGTAAAGGCAATAATGGTCACTTTATACATCACTAATGGAAATGTTATTGTTGTGCTATACCGTAGCCATCTTTAAGGGACATGTCCAGATTCTGGCATTGTGTTTCCATTGTACTGATTTCCAGTAAAGTCTGTAGAATTATGGGTATAGGGAGGGAAAGTGAAACAGCTCTTTCTGCAGGCTGCAATCCAATTTCGGGGTGAAATGCATTGATTTTCCCCACAGGGCTTTTACATCAATGCATCATTGGAATTTTTTATTGGCGAAACTACACCATATTGAGTAATAAAGAGACTAGTACTGTACATCGTTAATCAAAGAAAATATACCATAACTGTTCTAGGGTAATGAACATTTGTTTTCGCCAAATCTGGATTTAGAAACATTTTGTATAACACTAACAATTACATGTAATATTAATTAACTTTGACGGAAAATTTGTTATACTGTTCATACTCTCATTATCCCTTCTGGAGCAATATAAACATCACCTTGTCAATGTATTGTGTCATTTTGTTGCTGCAGTGGTCAATGAAAC
Organism: Melanogrammus aeglefinus; assembly: GCA_900291075.1. Classification (NCBI taxonomy): domain Eukaryota; kingdom Metazoa; phylum Chordata; class Actinopteri; order Gadiformes; family Gadidae; genus Melanogrammus; species Melanogrammus aeglefinus. The sequence continues at coordinate 334,689 of OLKM01000334.1, forward strand.
TCACAGTAGGTAATGCCATGTGAGTGAAACTTTAACAAATGTCTAGGCGCCAAATCTATTTATTTTTAGCAGTTTATCAGGTTTTCAGCTGCTCCAAAATTCAATAAAAAAACCAAATACTAGTAAAAGGACAGCAAGCACTTGTTTGGAAACAGCAAAGTTTATTGCACATTAGCAACCGCATCACAAAATCAATACTATATTTCAATCCAAAAAAAAAATGTTGTAGACTTTGAACAGTAGCCATTTCAATGGAAAGTCAGATGTAATTTTCCCATTTTATGAAATGTGGTGTTAAAGCAAACGGCATCAAACTGCACACCTTGGTTCACAGTCTTGTTTGTGTGGCTGTAAGTAATGTTGGCCGCTCACTGGAAGCCCCAGCAGCAGACCGGCTGTGTGACTCTGTACCACGGTAGAAAGGGGAGCACTGGCTGGGTTCTAGGAGGTGATGGACACCATGTTGTTGGGACTCAGGATTTCAATCCAGTAACCATCAGGGTCTTGGATAAACGCCAAGCCTTTCATTTTACCTGGGACACAAACGCACACACAGTGACCTCATTATCCTCAGTTCAAGACCCAAGTCATTTAACAGTTCTTTTGTTCAATTGTATGAATTTCCTTGTAACATTAGCCAGAAGCTTTGGATTGGTGTTGAAAGCAACAGTTGATTTATCAACAGGAGCTTTGCAACCCGGAAGTAAAGAAAAGGGGCGAAAAATATTTGTTGCAACACATTGAACATCTTTACTCAGAAGAAGACAGGATAAAAGATTTGCGTGAAGGATACAAATACTAAAACATCTTTATTCTTCATCCAATTGCGTACAAGGCTACAGAACCACTAGGTCATATTTGTACACTCAATCTACGGTACACAATATGGCGAAATGAAAGAGCCCTATTGGCTCTTTTAAACTTTCTGGTTATTAATGCTGTGAATCTTATTTTAAATTCCATTTTTGAATTCCATCTAGGCTTACCATCATCTGGTTTCTTGACGAATGGGACCCCCTGCTCTTCAAACACTTTGCAGGCAGCAAAGACATCAGGCACAGCAATACCGATATGACCTGTCCAGTAGAGCAACAGCGTAAGATAAAAATGGGACTGGTTAGATGTTGAAAGGGTTTCAGATATTAAAAACACACACATAGACAAACTAATGAAGCAAACTCACCGAAGCCACGAGGATCCGAGTTACCGTTGTGATAAGACTGGTTCTCGTCACTCTCAGAACCCCAGTTACTGGAGGGGAGAAGAGACCGGTCCCAGTAGGGAGGGGCGGAGACCAGACGGGAGACAACTGGTCAAATCTGGTCTTTATCCAACCATTATAATTGCGTTGGTAATTGAAACGATTCATGAAATAGTGGATGAAGAGTCGTAACCCCCCACACACTATGTATTGCTTTGGGAGTTTTGAAAAGTGAGATTATTTTGAATTGTCAGTTTAACAGTGTTAACATAATGAGGGGTCCCATTCAGTTTCTACTTTGATTTAATGTGATTGATAAAGTGTGGATTTTCATTCATAAAGAGTATATTTTTTGTGAGTTCGGACACCAAAATATACAACTTTGATTTCTTCCTAAAAACTAGGGCAAAAATGACGTCCCCTTTTTCAGAATGGTCGGCCAGTTAGGACAACTACACATGAGACAACTACGTGTGAGGAAGCCGGTTAGTGAGTGAACGGTTGCTCTTACTGCGTCAGCTCGATGGTGGCTCTCCTGGAGAAGGTCCAGGCGGTCTTCTCCTTCACCTCAGAGGGGATCTCCTTCTTGTCCTCATAGCCCAAGAAGAAGAGTGAGAAGCGCATGGCGGGGAAGTCAAATTTCTGCAGTAGCCTGGTGGATACGGAGACATACAGATATGTTCAACTATTAACCATGTGTTTGTTTACATTCTGTTTAGCTGTCCGTCTTGGGGACTTGCTGGAGACACTAGTCATCAGACATTAATTACAATGACAATGGGGCCTTATAAAGTACTGAAAACAGAAAATCAGCAGATCAAGAATTTTGACTGTACAGGGTTGGAATATATAATCCCATAAAAAGTAGGCTTTATAAAGGATTATATATTTCTATTATATAGGAATTGAAAACAAGAAGCAAAAAACTGAGACATTTTATACATTTGTTTTCTTTCAGACGGAACGATTATTAACATTATACACATTACATTCCCAATGATGAATTCAGTTATACTTAATCACAATAGCTTATTGAGAGATAATTTATTTCAGAATCGTAATAAGCAAAATATGCAAACATTAACATTTTTTTGTTATATTGAAAAAGGAAACGATCTGATAATGATTATAATACTTAAATAAATGTAATACTGCGACAGGCTTCATGGTGTTTTTTGTACTAGGTTAGTTAAAGCAGAGCTCTTTAACTAAACTAATATATTTGCTCTAATTTATTTGATCTCTCCAACCTGTTTTAAACAATGGTTACAGAACATGGAGTTATCAAATAAAACTCTTAGAAATGCCTAAATCACCAACCAAATGAGCTCAGAATATAATGGGTCTCAAATAAAGAGTAACCGGCAAACACAACCAACAAAAGCAGGCACCACAACATGTCCCAAAGGAACACACGAGACACCCACTAAAGAATATGTTTATGCACCCATAGACCAACATTAATACCCTTTATGCGCCACTGTATTTTGCTCTGTATTAAAGTAAATGTAGTCTCATGACATTAGTTTGCTCAAACTATTTCTATAAAGCAAAGTGATCTGACTGAAACTGTAAACACGAGGGTCAAAACAAACTTCTGGCTTTAGGGGCGTTTATCAGGACGTAGTCGAGGAATCACTGAAAGACTTCCTGGTAGGATACACGGATGCATCCTCTGTCCCCAAGCAATTGTGCGAGACATTCCAGTCAGACTTACGTCATTCCCAGGATTCTGGTGTAGAAGTCCAACGATTTGACCGGATCTTTCACCCGCAGCATGGTCTGCTGCATCATGAAGTCCTGAAACAGCAGAGACACCCATCAGTGGTCATGCATCCGAAGTGAATGCATCAATGTTCATACATTAGAGGCCCTGTCTCAGTGGTCATGCATTAGAGGCCACACCTGTAAATCACTTATTAAATAACCAGCTGTCGCAGGAGATCATAAAGGTATCTTGAAAATTGGTCTCTAGTTTTGAAGTCTATATTATTTTGCATTGGGTTCACACACACCATCAGCATACCCTGGTTGATACAGGAATTGCAACTGTTCACCTCACTGGGTGATTGCTAGACAGGGATCATGGCAAGTCGGTGCTACGACTTCTGAAGAGACAGTTATTTAATTTTCACTCTCATGTACAGTAAATGCAGAGATTGGCCAATATTTCATTAACGTGTGAAGGGAGGTTTGGTATTTTGGTGATGTCCTTTCCTTCTTGCTGCCCTCTGCACCAGTAGGTGCAAGGGGAATCAGTGAGTCCTTTATAGCTCACTGCTCGTGTAAGCTTCGGCGGTTGGGCCAAAGTGTGTCTGGACCATTCAAGAAACGGGTCAATTTGGACGCAAATTAATCCAGGAAAGACCATGCCCATAATGATACACATGCTATTCTCAAAAACATCCTTTCCAGTTGCCGGCTTTCCTACACATATCCGAGCCAGATTTCAATGCACTTGAATTTAGCCCTATATACAGGGAGATATTCAAAGGTTATTCAAAGGCTAACCCTGTCCCATCTTGCTACATCGCATCCCAGCCAGCAGAAGCCTAGGTCACCTCTCCTCTTAACCTCTACATTCCAAACATCCAGACCTCCTCTCCTCAGCCTGGAACCCTGTTATCAAGACTGGTGAATATTGTACTGTGTTTAATAGCTGTTCTGACTATTAGAGTAGTCAACAGAGCATCAAGCACAGAGCAGTGCGATTCTAGTAAGCCTTCAGTGTTAAACTCACGTTTGGTTACTGGTTTTATATCATAAACCTTTTCCCATACTAATATCACAAACACATGCTAGGTTAAACCCGTTTCCCTCTCCCCTCAATAAGGACATGAGATAAGAAGGCACTCAGTGAGACAAGGTCTTCATTCATTAATATATTTATGGTAACCTTTAAGCCCAAATATCTTCTATCTATAGGACATATCTAATCATATTCGAAGGGAAGTAGAAAAAGAGAAAGAATATAAGCAAGAATGTGCCCATAGGACGTTTTAAATCTTGCTTCAATGCTTGACGTTAACGTAAGGCTCATGCCCCCGGTGTGATTGCAGGTATGTCGCAGGCATTCATAATCGATTATCGAGTCATGACTTGATCCTTAAGACGTTACAGCAAAGTAACTGCGAGATAAGAGCCCGAATGACCTCGCCACGAATACTTGTTGACCCTTTGCGATAACACGATAATAAAAGGTAAGTCGTGTAAACAACGAAAAAGTAGGAGGCCTAACACTGTTGGCTTCACCTGAATCAGCATAGCCGACCACTGGCCTGCAAACCAACACAGATATGCACAATCAACCTTTAAAACTTTAACAGTTTAAGTTGAAAACAGTTCGTTTGTCAGGTGCTTTCAAACGCAACCGGGCGATATAGACACATACACACAGGACTGGCACTGTCCTGTGTGTGTCGTTTGTATGGGGAGGAAGCCAAACGTAGTGTTTGGTAGCGTTTGAAGGAAGACGAATACAAATTTGAAGTTATTTTCAGAAACTTGAAACAAGACCAACCACCCTACCTTCGTGATAGGATTTCCATCTTTGCAAGCTGCTACCGCGGCCTCTTCCGAGAGTCCTTGGTCACTCATTCTTTCCGATATAGACAACTTAATGTCGAGGCGAGGGAGCTCGGGCGAGGCGGGGTGTAGGAATGACAGAAGGCGGTACGTCGGCTCGGCTCTCAAACCAGAAAGTATCGCGAAGCCAGAGCACCGATCAGGCTCGTCTGGGGTTGGGCGCACTCGGACGCATGGTGGTGCTTTGTGATTACCCCATATGGGCTGGCCGCGGATAAGGCAAAAGTGGGAGTTTGCATTAAGCCCGTGGCATTCAGATGTCCACTTGATTAATTTCACGAATCAGATTTTGGATTAATATCTAAAGTTTTTATCAAAGAAGCTCAAATCTGGGTTAACGGAACGTTTCACTTTCTTCATAATTATTTCGAGCCTTGCAGGCGAGGATCTGTACTAAATAATTTGAGAGGACACACTTCGCCAGCAAAAGTGTCAGTAGAGGTTTTGAAATAGACACCGTGTTGGCTGGACACTGGAAAGTCGGTCTATACATACTGTATCCCCTTCTGAAAGCTTAACCCACTTACGCAAATTAGTCATCACCAGGTACCGTGGCGTAACTCCGCCCTTTGCAGGTGATGCTTTCTGGCCCATCTTGTGCTGCCTCCCTCATACATGTAGCCATAACATAGGACTGTGTCTCTACTTACGATTAATATTTCGTTAACATATATAATGCACTTTTCATTGGAGAAACGTGTTTTCAGTTGTCAACGATGATGTTCCCAAAGTACGATATTTACCAATTTCTACATAATTACCTACAGATAATGATCTCTCAGTATTGTTACTTTATTTAAAAAAAAAAAACTTCTTTCACCAACTTCAACGCCTGAAATAATAGCAAAGCAAGCCATGGGTAGTATTGTTTTTCTGTTTGTTTTAATTACAGGGGAGGGATATATTGGTTGTATTGTTTAAATGGAAACAGAATAGAAGGCTTAAGTTAATTACCACAGTATTTAGATGACAGACATGACCAGGCTCTGGTTTTCAAAATGAAATGAATGAGGATGCATCAGGAAGGTATTGGCTGTATCACTAGTCCTAGATACAGAAGACTTGATAGTGTGAAGAATTTCAGCTTAATTTGTCCTGAGTTAGGAGTTGCTCACACAGGAACAACCTGATTAATATTTTCTAGATATATATATTTTTTAAATTCTTTAAATTCTTACTTTAGCTGAACAAAACAAAAGTTATGTCAACTTCTACAAATCACAGTGGTTTAAATCGCTTCACCATCAGTGATGCCCTGCTACCTGCAGGAAGTACGGCTTTGATCTTCAAAAATAAAATTAGGCTCCCCTTCTAGGTGGTGTTGCAGGCGTTTGACATTTGTCCAAGGCTAGACTGCTGTAACGGTTCTCTTCTACAGAACTGTAGAATTGAAACAGTCCGCCCTTCACCTTAGTGCTGTCTTGTGTAAAAAAAAAAGCATACAAAACCGCTGTTTCCAACAAATTATCAGAGCCCTCTACATCTAGGAAACTAAATAACATTAACAGGAAGTAGGAAGGAGAAAGTAAAATAAGCCCTTTTTATAAAACGGTACTGTTGGGAACGGTCGTTGATGGTTATCATCTTTCATCTTTCGTCTGATCAGGGAGAACAACACTTTAGTAGCTGCGACCAAACAGTGTGTAATACTGGGCAGGCTCTTGGCCGCAGAGACACATCTGTCCAGGCTGCAGCGTCTTCAGGGGGTTGAAGGGGATACAAAGGCCCTTGGCTCCCATGGAGGGGGCCCCGGCCTCCAAGTCCTGGTCCCTGATGAAATGAACAGTTTCAGTTTCATCTCCCACCCATTTTTTATTTGATAACTAAAAGCAGAGATTGTTGGTATCCGGAACAAAACGATACAACAGCCCACCGTCATGTTATCAAAAGCAACCTATATTCACGCACAACAGTGCAATTAAACACAACTGAAGTGGTCCAGCCTTTTATCAACTATTACGTCCATGTCTACTTTATTAAACTCTACTTTAAAAGTAGCTTCTTAAGTCACATTTCCTTTGGGGCACTGCGCTGAGTCAGTGATTGCTGCTGTTAAATCATATTAATATTAACTCAAGGCACATTTATTGTCCAATTTATCGGGCGGAGGGAACACAAATTGTAAACATTTTCTTCTGTTTTCACTCACTTTGTTGTGGTCTTCTTGATCCAATCTTCACACTTAATGGCTCCGCAGAACGGAATCTGGACAATCTGGATAATAATAACAAATAATGAAAAACTAGAAACATGCATCACATGAAAACACACATGGAGGGATTCATGTGTGTGGATGCAAGCAAGTGTCAAATCACAGGATTTGTGTGTGCGCACTAACCCTGCCCTGCTCTAGTTCTTTCTGCAACTGCTCCATTGTTTCGGCTGTCACCATGTGTTTCTTTAAGTCAGCGGAGGCCCTGGGGGAGAGAGAAAGACACAAAATGTAGGTTTATGCTTAATCATAGGTGGGCGTTCTAAACTGCCCCCTCACTCTGCTGTTTGAGTCTCACTTGGTGAACAGGTTGTTCTGGATGTCTTCCAACATGGCCGTCAGAGTTTTCACCACATCAGCCTCGGGAACGGTGTGCTTCTCTCCGGTGTCTCGTCGCACAACCACACACTGGTGTTGCTTCACGTCCTTTAGGACCCACCTCAAGACGGATCGGCACTCCCTGCACAGACACAGTCCAACCTTACAAACAGTGGGGAGAGGACCACTCTAATAATAATAAATTATATTATAGTGCTTTTCTAGGACTCAAAGTCGCTTTACACTGAGGGGTGGTGGTGGTAAAACAAACGACAGACGTGCAGCACTGATACACAGGTGGATGGGGGGGTGAGGGGGGCTAAGAGAAGGCAGTGGAGAAAAGATGGCTCTTGAGGCGGGATTGGAAAACGAGTCCCAGAGCCTCGGAGCTGCCCTCTCTATCAGAACCCGGGTCCGAAGGCTCACCTTCAGCTCCCAGTGGTTGAACTTCCAGCCGGGGAGTAGTTGTCCCTGACGTCAGCCTTGACACGGATGTTCGGATTTGAGCAAGCAGCTGTTGTACTGGGTGCACTTGGCCAGCAGCAGGTCCTTCTCCGCCTCGGGAAGGGAGGCAGTGATACCGCACGGGATGATGATGACCTAGGAGACATCGTAGGACGGCCAGACGGGTTACAACTACAGTGGAATACTATGGGTGCTAGGCATGTGTGTGTGTGTGTGTGTGTGTGTGTGTGTGTGTGTGTGTGTGTGTGTGTGTGTGTGTGTGGTGTGTGTGTGTGTGTGTGTGTGTGTGTGTGTGTGTGTGTGTGTGTGTGTGTGTGTGTGTGTGTGTGTGTGTGTGTGTGTGGAGGCTTGTCATGGTATCATTGGTTTGATACAGTATCCGAAATGGGCCTTTATACCACGCTACGCACTTTTTGCAAATTAAGAATTTCATTGCCCAGGGCACACTATGTTTCCATTGTGTATATGACAATAAACAATCATGTATCTTGTATCTTCCCCATGTACAAATTGCACGCAGACAATATGTACATTGGAGTCTAAATACCAAAAGTCCAGAATGCCTTCAAAATAATATTTTATCTCTGGACATATTCAAATAAGATAATATAGAATCATGTCAACAGGAATATAAATAAAGAATTAACAAACCCAACTGTGTGCATGCATGTAACCTCAAATTCGGATATACAGGAACATGGATTTGTGCACACAACAAATCTGCCTGCCTGCCTTGTTTTATGATCCTCCTGGCTAGTTAATAACATTGGTTATTTTAAACAGTAATGATAGTGTGTTGCTGCTTGTACCTGCAGACAGGCCACCCTAGGGGGCAGCACCAGCCCCATGTTGTCTCCGTGGACCATGGTCAGAACCCCAATGGTTCTGGTGGTGATGCCCCAGGAGTTCTGGAAGGCAAACTGCTTCTCTCCAGGCTTCTTTGGGTCCTCAAAAACAATCTCAAACATCTTGGAGAAATTCTGCCCCAGATGGTGGGAAGTGGCTCCCTGAGGACAACAGAACATCAGAACAAGGCAGCATTAAAAGGATATCTTTGGGATATTTGAACCAGGACCCTATTTCCGATCATTGTTTCCTTTAACACATAATGGCCAAGTTCTCCTTTAACACATACATAGTTAAGGGCCAAATAGTTAAACTGTTCATTTGGTTGAGTAACAAACATTACGTTTCTAGAAGTACAAACTTGAATAAAGACCACATTCTGAAATACCGCAAGTACTCAAAAACCTTTATAATGTTGATACATGAAGTTATCACGTGAAGTTAACATTATGTATGATCATGGACACCGGATGCTTCCGGCTGTCCTAGAGCCTGAGGCGGTACCTGGATGGCCCTGCCGCTGGCGGAGATGAAGGCCTCGACCGTGGTGGTGTAGTCCCCTCCTGCAAACTTCTCCTTCTCAGTCTTGCGCCCTCGCACCACGGGGATGGCCAGCAGCTCTTCATACACCCTGGCATACAGCTCCAGGATCTCCATCACCTACACACAGTATTGGACCACGTTGGGACCCCGTCGACGTCTTACTCGGGACCCATTCCCGCATTGAGGGGGTCAGTGCATATTTTTGTACAAAAAAGGGTGCACGCGTGTCTGACCTCGACGACTGCCTCCTCCCTGGTAGCGAACGCTGTGTGTCCCTCCTGCCACAGGAACTCTCTGGTCCTCAGGAAGGGCTGGGGGTGTTTGAACTCCCACCTCTGAGTGGGGAGCAGGTGGGGAGGGGTGGAAGCGTTAGAAAGTTGGTTTGAAACTTGTGTTTTCTTTTTATTTTGAACATGGTTCAGCCGTTACTGAAATTATACTGTCGTTCAGAGAAAAAGGGTGTAAATGTGTACGCATGAAGCTGAATACATAATCAAGCTGAAACTAAAAAAGGTAAGTGTAATAGCTCCCTAAAGTTAAAGTGAATTACAGTCAATCTTAAATCTAAGGATAGCAGAGTGTTGTCCAATACTGTAGCAGGTTTTCAACCACTATAGTATGGAGAAAGTATACCATTTAATTTTCCCACATCGTAAATTGAATTCCCCAACTCTTAAAATAAGAGTCTTATATTAACGCTGTCTTCGTCAAGGAACAGACGAAGAGATTAAGGTATTTGTCTCGATTATGTAGCCGTACGTAAGATATAAATTCAGATGATCACTGACCACAACGTTACACCACTGGTTGAGCTTGATGGGCAGGTCTCTGTGGGACTGGACCCATTTGGCGTAGGCTGGGTACATTGCTGAACCGCAATACGAAACCAAACACCGAAGATTAGTTCACAAACATTGGCACAAAGCAGTCACCACACTCAGCCGGCACCAGAAGAGCCTTTAACGCCCTGTTCCAGAACTCCCTGTTAATCTAACTCACTTTACAGCACACCTATCCGGCCAAGGTTCTACAATGAGGAGCGAGGGGGAAAAAACAGCTAGGACCAATATTTAGCTAACCCTAGAATACAAACATCTGCCATTGGCAGAACAGATGTATTCAGATATGTAATGTAATGAAGGCCAAAAAGGGGGAGGGGTTTAAAATGTGTGATTGGGCCGGCCCAGTGGCAATTAAGAAAGAACTAATGGGTCCATCTTCCCCGTTTTATGAGCCGGGCAGGTCATAAATAACATAAAAAGGACAGCTGTGACGTCGGCCCAAAGGGCACGTGGGCCCTTGGGGTAGAGCACCCGGGCTGCCAGACGGCCAGCCCAGCCCTGATGTCCGGGACGACCCTGATTGAATGAGTCTGGCCCAAACAGCCATTCCAAGCTTGTGTGCGTGTGCACGTGCGTGTGTGTGATGTACTCACCGGTCTCACTAGTGGGTCTGACAGCGATGGGTTCAGCCAGCTCGGTTTTTCCTGAACGGGTCACCCAAGCCACCTGACGAAGAACAAAAGAAGTACAAGTCTTGAAAAATATTGAAAATGTTGAATGCCTTCTTCCAGAAACATTCAGAACCGCTGTGCCGATGATTCTACTCGGCGGCTCACTTGGTGCGTGCTTGAAAAAATTATATTTTAAAAGATGACACATTATACCGCACCAGATGTTAGTGTGTCCACCTAGATGTATGACGGATGGTTGGGCAACGTTTGCTACAGTCCACTGGGTAGGCTGATGGACTGATCTATCCAGCACACATCTAGGTGGACACGCACACTGATGTCAGAAGAGGCAGATTTTCAATCAAAACGGATTCTAACGGCTAATTACCTTGGCGACTGGTGGTATAATATGTCCCCTTTAAAAGGCTCACTTTTACAGCTTCGTATTCTTTACGAAAATGACAAATGTAAGTGACCGAGGAAAACGCATATCGGGTGGCCGTACTACTACACACAACCGCTTCGTCGCAATGCCAAATCACAACCCACCGGCCCGCCTTACCTCCGGCGCAAAGTCCTCAATGTGAGACTTCTCCTTCTCCAGGGCGGCCTGCGACACGAACATGGGGAAGTAGCAGTTCTCCACGCCCAGCTTCTTGATGCCCGCGTCAAAGAACTCCTTGATGGACTCCCAGATGGCGTAGGACCAGGGCCGCAGCACGTAGCAGCCGCTGACGTCGTAGTACTCGATCATCTCCGACTTGGTGATCACCTGGACAGGGGTAGCACGCGCCGGTTGTAGGTCAATGGGACAGAACCTCTAGGGCTGTGCAATCAATCTAATCGAGTTGAAACGATTTTTTTTTTTTTTTAGGTTTATTTATTTCATTGTTGTCAAATGTTTTATAGAAATTGCCCAACAGCTGGATACATATTTGTAACAAAAAAATTATTTCGAACATTTTCTATTTGAACATTTTGTGTATTTTTTAAAGTGAAATTTCAAAGTTCTGTTACAAAGTGTTTTTTTTCTGAGAGAAATGCTGAATAAATGCATCATGTTTTTACACTCAAAAACCATTGTTTGAATAATCATGATTCTAATATTGACCATTATAATCGTGATTATGATTTTTTTTCCATAATCTAGCAGCCCTATCGACCTCCTCCACGTCAGTAGCTATGTGGAGCATTGGGTAGATCGCGTGGGGTTTGGGATGTTTTTGGTCTTACTTGAGAGTACCAGTCCGCAAGGTTCTCTTCTTTCTTGGCTTCAAGCCCCAACCTAAAATGGAACGATACATGGAAACAAGTCAAGCACACGTCAACATGAAGGACAGGGTTGATCCAGTAGTGAAACGGATATGAACCTGGCACGCTGTTCAACATGTGATTACATTAGGATCAGTGGGTTACCTGGCAAGTATTTCATGTCATCCCGAATGTACTTTTCCTGTATACAAAGTAACTTAACTGCATCAATATTTGAGGTCCAAATATATTGGGGCTGGTAAAATAGAAAATCTAGTTTGAAGGAGAACAGATGAATCATTATAGAGAGATGTGAACAACACACACACACCCCATGCTTTATAGGAAGGTAAAGTCATGTTCCTGACCGTGTCTGTTTCTTGGGTCCGGATCCCTCTCCACCTGCCCCCCCTGACCCCTCCTTGCCCCCCGGTGCAGGCTTCTCTCCCTTGGTCTTCTTGGCGGCTCCCCCACCTCCCTGCTTCTCACTCTTGTTCTCCTTCTCCTTGCGGCTCTTCTCCTCTCCTCCGGTGGCGCCGGCCGCGGCCATAGGCCTGTAGTCCTGGCCCGTCAGGGTCTTGTACTGGCCCTTCAGAGCCAGCAGAGCTTTGACAGCCTCGTCCACCTGTTCCTGGAACAGAGGCAAGGCAGCTTGACGGTCACCAACCTGGTGTGCTGTTAGACATGTGATCACATCCAGGTGTTGGCCATAGAATCACAGTCGTTAAAATGTGAATGGGAGGGTAAACCCTCACTCTACGCAATATAGGTAATCGTCTTGTCTTGTCAAAAACTCAATATTTAATATAACAATGTTATAAACGCGTTAGGAATATTTAAAGTATACATTTTTCAACTTACAAACTGCCATCAGCTAGTACTTGCACACATATAGATACAAAAAGGTTAAAATAAAGCGCATGCAGTGCATGCTCCCAAAGGCCTGTCCTTGATACATGACACCATGCAACGTCTACATTTAATATAGTAATAATCAAAATGTCTACCGAGCAACAGTTTTTTTTCCATCAATCATAGAAAGCGTGCCACAATTAATTATTTTTCAGGCTTACCTTGGGCGCCTTCTCGCTCTTCAGCTTCCTAAGAGTTTCCCCCTGCTGAGCTACCGTCTCGTACAGGCCAGCGGCCGCAGTCCCGCCCGGGGCCTGGGCAGCGGGTGTCTGGGCAGCTAGGGCCTTGGCAGCTGGGGCCTGGGCAGCTGGGGCCTGGGCAGCTGCGGTTGGAGCCGTCCCGGGTTTGTAGTCCTGGCCCGTTTCCTTCTTGTACTCTGCCTTCAGGGCAAGCAGCTGCTTCACCGCTGCATCCACTTGGTCCTGCGAGCGCAAACATTTGAAGCAGCGTAAGACCATTATCCCTCAAAGGTTATTGCTTTATGGTGGTTTTCCTTGTGGGGGAGGGCTGCATGCTCCCCTGTAAACTCCTTCACTCTAGTTCAGTTTTCAATTCAACGCTTAAATCAGAAGGTGATCTGGGCAGGCATCTGCAAATAAGAGGTTATGCATGCATCAGCATGTGGTTGACCGAGAAATGAAGTCATCTAATGAAAACCAATCTACGAATGATATTTGTTTCTCCTTTAATATAACAGCAATGAACCCCCTGTGGAAAAAAAAAGAGGCTGATAAAACCAACACAGGACCACACAATGGATTCCATTAAAAAAAAAAATTCACAAATAAAAATGGCATAATAAATGTAATCATCCATGCAAGCAGATAGGAAGAAAAAAACATCACAGATGTGCTAGAATACCTTTGAGGCCTTTTCAGACTTGAGCTTCCTTACAAGCTCTCCCTGATTGGAGACCTGCTCATAAAGGCCTGAATGAGCAGAAGAGGACGAGGAGGAGGAGGTGGTGGTGGTGGTGGAGGAAGAGGAGGAGGTGGTTTTGGGGCAGGAAGGAGCAGCATTTGTGGGAGGAGTCATCCCAGGTTTATAGTCCTGACCGGTGATCTGTTTGAACTCCGCCTTGAGAGCCAGGAGCTGCTTCACTGCTGCGTCAATCTGGTCCTGAAACCAGATCACACCTGTATCCATCAGTTCATGGTTCTAGGCTTAACCTGGCTGAATAGAGCAACTCTGAACCGAAGGTTAATTAGACCGACAAAAAAAGCAGCATTTAAGGTGGACACAAACAGTGATTGGACCGATGATGATAAACTCATTGTAGTAAAGATGATGCTACACTCCACCTAGGTGGCTTTACTGGGCTCCTCAAGAATAAGGCTGGCGATGTTGCAAGCCGGTTTATTGTAGTTTGTAGACGATACGAGACCTGGTGCTCTATGTTGCCATGCAGGAGGTCTCATGGCGTGTGTGTGCGCCGGTGGTCGCTGGTTTAACCTATGCACGTTGATTGCTCAATGCACAACAGGTGTGCAGCCCTTCCCAGCCCCAGAGTCCAATCAGTCGGATTCAGGTTGGGGGAAGCTGCTTAAGCCACCCGTAATCCCAAAACAGTTCACACTCATGCAATGATTGAACTAATGTCCAATGAACACAAGAATTGATTGGACCAACAACAATGATGAGATGTTTGGATAAGTGTTGATGGGCACAAGCCTTGCTTGGGCCAAAAGCACTAGATACAAGCAGTTATTGTCCATGGACTGTGCCGACGAGCAATGATCAGCAAATTGCTGCATACCTTGGGTACTTTTTCTGTCTTCAGTGTCCTCACAACCTCACCCTGTTGAGAGACCTGCTCATACAGGCCTCCCGGAGCAGAGGAGGTGGTGGTGGTGGTGGGGGTTTTGGGGCAGGGAGGAGCAGCGTTGGAGGGAGGAGTCATCCCAGGTTTATAATCCTGACCGGTGATCTGTTTGAACTCCGCCTTGAGAGCCAGGAGCTGCTTCAATGCTGCGTCAATTTGGTCCTGGTACGAGCGACAGTCACATTAACAACTTGAACCATCAGTGGGGCCAAGCTCTCCAGTTATCATGCCAAAGTCATGTGCCACTTAGCATTGATGCCAATGATGGCAATGAGTAGACAAATGACACAAAACCAGACTGGACTGATGACAATGAAGGCTAGTCCATTAGTCCGGAATAGACTAATGATGATTACAAGCAACTATTGGACTAATGATGACGAACGCAAGTCCATCTTGTATGAGACCGAGATCGAGAACCAATTGGCCTAATGATGAATACAAGCACCTATTGAACTAATGATGAACACGAGCACCAAAAAAAAGGACCAAAAAAAGCAATGACGATGACCAAGTCATGCAAAGATTGGACCAAAGATTATGGGCACAAGCATTGATTGAATCAACAATGATTTGATTGCTTAATGTGTGTTGATGGGGCAAACTCGGTTAGGGCTTAAAGTAGGTGATGAATGCTCCGATTGGCCTATTGGCAAAAGACACTAGCGGTGATATGACGCAAAGAGTGAGTAGACAAACGTTAGTGATCCCAACATCTGATTGACAAAAGCGATGGTCAGCGACTGCATACCTTGGGTGCTTTTTCAGCCTTGAGTTTCCTCAAAACATCTCCCTGTTGAGAGACCTGCTCATACAGGCCTGAATGAGCAGATGAGGAAGAGGAAGAGGAGGAGGTGCTGGTGGTTTTGGGGCAGGGAGGAGCAGACGTTGGAGGGAGGAGATCCAGGTTTATAATCCTGACCGGTGACCTGTTTGAAGTCCGCCTTGAGAGCCAG
Source organism: Melanogrammus aeglefinus (assembly GCA_900291075.1). Classification (NCBI taxonomy): domain Eukaryota; kingdom Metazoa; phylum Chordata; class Actinopteri; order Gadiformes; family Gadidae; genus Melanogrammus; species Melanogrammus aeglefinus. The sequence continues at coordinate 350,253 of OLKM01000334.1, forward strand.
GAGCTGCTTCACTGCTGCGTCAATCTGGTCCTGGTACCAGTGACAGTCACATTAACAACTTAAACCATCAGTGGGGCCAAGCTCCAGTTACCATGCCAAAGTCATGCGCCACTCAGCAAATGAGCATTGACGATGATGATGATGGCCAGGCAATGAGTAGACAAATGACGAGACAAAACCAGACTGGACTGATGACAAAACATGCCCTGATTGGACTAAAAATGAGGTCAAGCACCTATTTGACTAATGACGATGAACACAAGCCCTGATTGGGCCAATGATGAACACAAGCTCTGATTGGACCAATGATGTACACAAGCTCTGATTGGACCAATGATGTACACAAGCCCTGATTTGACCAATGATGTACAAAAGCCCCAATAAACCCAATGATGAAGAAGTCATGCAATGATTTGACAAAAGACCATGGGCAGAAGCATTGACGTAATCATCAATGACTTGTTTGGTTGAGGGTTGAACCCGGTTAGGGCTGAAAGTGGGTTATGCATGTCCCGATTGGCCCATTGGCAACAGACACTAGCAGTGATACGACAACCACTGATGAAACAAAGAGTGAGTAGACAAACGTTAGTTATCCCAACATCTGATAAGGTATTAAACACAAGCGATGGTCAATGACTGCATACCTTGGGTGCTTTTTCAGCCTTAAGTTTCCTCAAAAGCTCTCCCTGTTGAGAGACCTGCTCATATTGGCCTGAATGAGCAGGGGAGGAGGAGGAGGAAGAGGAGGAGGTCGAGGTGGTGGTGGTTTTGGGGCAGGGAGGAGCAGCGTTGGAGGGAGGAGTCATCCCAGGTTTATAATCCTGACCGGTGATCTGTTTGAACTCCGCCTTGAGAGCCAGGAGCTGCTTCACTGCTGCGTCAATCTGGTCCTGGTACCAGCGACAGTCACATTAACAACTTGAACCATCAGTGGGGCCAAGCTCCAGTTACCATGCCAAAGTCATGCGCCACTCAGCAAATAAGCATTGACTGGATGATGGCCAGGCAATGAGTAGACAAATGATGACACAAAACTAGACTGGACTGATGACAATGAAGACTAGTCCATTTGTCCGGACTGGACTAGTGATGAGTACAAGCAACTATTGGGCTAACAATGACAAACTTAAGTCCGGGCTGGAATAATGATGAGTTCAAGATCCTATTGGACTAATGATGATGAACACAAGCCTTGATTGGAATAATTCTGAGTTCAAGAACCAATTGGACTAAGGATGAGGACCAGCACCCATTACAACTATTGACACACACAAGCACGCTAGACCAATAATGATGAAGTCATGCAATGATTTGACAAAAGACCATGGGCAGAAGCATTGACGTAATCATCCATGACTTGTTGTTTGGTTGAGGGTTGAACCCGGTTAGGGCTGAAAGTGGGTGATGCATGCCCTGATTGACCCATTGGCAACAGACACTAGCAGTGACACGACAACCACTGATGAAACAAAGGTGAGTAGACAAACGTTAGTTATCCCAACATCTGATAAGGTATTAAACACAAGCGATGGTCAGTGACTGCATACCTTGGGTGCTTTTTCAGCCTTAAGTTTCCTCAAAACATCTCCCTGTTGAGAGACCTGCTCATATTGGCCTGAATGAGCAGGGGAGGAGGAGGAGGAGGAAGAGGAGGAGGTCGAGGTGGTGGTGGTTTTGGGGCAGGAAGGAGCAGAGTTGGAGGGAGGGGTCATCCCAGGTTTATAATCCTGACCGGTGATCTGTTTGAACTCCGCCTTGAGAGCCAGGAGCTGCTTCACTGCTGCGTCAATCTGGTCCTGGTACCAGCGACAGTCACATTAACAACTTGAACCATCAGTGGAGCCAAGCTCCAGTTACCATGCCAAAGTCATGTGCTACTCAGCAAATAAGCATTGACTGGATGATGGCCAGGCAATGAGTAGACAAATGACGACAGAAAAACCAGACTGGACTGATGACAATGAAGACTAGTCCATTTGTCCGGACTGGACTAGTGATGAGACAAGCAACTATTCGGCTAACAATGACAAACTTAAGTCCGGGCTGGAATAATGATGAGTTCAAGATCCTATTGTACTAATGATGATGAACACAAGCCTTGATTGGAATAATTCTGAGTTCAAGAACCAATTGGACTGAGGATGAGGACCAGCACCCATTACAACTATTGATACACACAAGCACGCTAGACCAATAATGATGAAGTCATGCAATGATTTGACAAAAGACCATGGGCAGAAGCATTGACGTAATCATCAATGACTTGTTGTTTGGTTGAGGGTTGAACCCGGTTAAGGCTGAAAGTGGGTGATGCATGCCCCAATTGTCCCATTGGAAACAGACACTAGCAATGATACGACAACCACTGATGGAACAAAGAGTGAGTGACAAATGTTAGTGATCCCAACGTCTGATGCGATGGTCAGCGACTGCATACCTTTGGTGCTTTTTCAGACTTAAGTTTCCTCAAAACATCTCCCTGTTGAGAGACCTGCTCATACAGGGCTGAATGAGCAGAGGAGGAGGAGATGGAAGAGGAGGTGGTGGTGGTGGTCTTGGGGCAGGAAGAAGCAGAATTCGATGGAGGAGTCATCCCGGGTTTATAATCCTGACCGTTGATCTGTTTGAACTCCGCCTTGAGAGCCAGGAGCTGCTTCACTGCTGCGTCAATCTGGTCCTGGTACCAGCGACAGTCACATTAACAACTTGAACCATCAGTGCTCCAGTTACCATGACAAAGTCATGCGCCACTCAGCAAATAAGCATTGACTGGATGATGGCCAGGCAATAAGTAGACAAATGACGGCACATGACGGGGCTGATGATAATGAAATCAAGCACCAATTGGACTAATGAGGAGGAACACAAGCCCTGATTGGAATAATAATTAGTACAAGCACCAATGGGCCTAATGATGAGTACAAGCACTAATTGAACTAATAATATAAACAACGGGACTCGACCAATGATGAAAAAGTCATGCAATGATTGGACCAAAGATTATGGGCACAAGCATTGAGTGAGTCAACAATGGCTTGATGTTTAGGTAAATGAATGGTGCAAACCCGGTTTGCTCAGATTGGCCGATTGGCAACAGACACTAGTAGCGATAAGACAACCACTGACGAACCAAACAGTGAGTGGACAAACGTGAGCAATGATCAGCGAATGGCTGCATACCTTGGGTGCTTTTTCGGCCTTAAGTTTCCTCAAAGCATCTCCCTGTTGAGAGACCTGCTCATACAGGCCTCCTGGAGCAGAGGAAGAGGAGGAGGAAGAGGAGGAGGAGGAGGAGGAGGAGGTGGTGGTGGTTGTGATGGTGGCGGTGGGAGGAGCAGCGTTGGAGGGAGGGGTCATCCCAGGTTTATAATCCTGACCGGTGATCTGTTTAAACTCCGCCTTGAGAGCCAGGAGCTGCTTCACTGCTGCGTCAATCTGGTCCTGAAACCAGCGACAGTCACATTACAACTTGAGGGATCACTGACGCTAGGCTACAGGTCGTCATGAACACAAATGAACACAAGCAAAGAAGCATTCATTGACCATATTCCACAATTAGACCAATAAAGATGTTATGAATAAACAAAAAGGACGATTGACCCAACAATACTCATTGGACAAGGCAAATAGTAGATAACAATTGATGAAGGTCTGATATTTAACTAGATTAAAAGGATGGCTTGGCCATGCGATCCAGGGTCTATTCCCAGACGGTGTGTCGTCAGTGTGCTGGTGAAAGCAAATTGACGTTGGAAAAGTCAATGAATGGGAAACTATCGATCGCGGATGGTGTCGTAATCTCGGACTCGCCCAAGTCAATTCAATGTGTTGGAAACACTCCATATGCTTGGCGGCGGTTATGGGCCACTTATCAAAGTAGCACATCGCAGTAAGCTAGCTCGATATTGAAATCTATCAATAAATAAACTCTCTACTAGATATGTCCCCGGAAGTGAGGGGTTTGAGGGAATTTGACGGCACACACCCAAATGTAATGGGCCGGTGCGGTGAATAAAATAACGCATTTGCCTGTGACTGAACATTTTTGGATTATGTGCATTTGATCAATTTGATTTGATAAAATTAAACTTGGCTGCATACCTTGGGGGCCTTCTCGGTCTTCAACTTCCTGACCAGCTCACCCTGCTCGGTCACCCTGGTGTAGATACAGGAGGAGGAGGAGGAGGAGGCGGTGGTGGTGGTGGAGGAGGCGGTGGTGCTGGTGGCAGCGGCCGGGGAAGGAGGGGTCATACCAGGCTTGTAGTCCAAACCGGTCTGCTCTTTGAACTGAGCCTGTGAACAAACACACCATTCATCCAAGATGGGGATTAACACTTAAACAATGTAGTAGAGAATATCATTTTGAGAGTTCCGTTAGAGAAGGTGACGGTTATTGGTTCTAAAAATAAAAATAAAATAAAAGAGGCATTAGTCCCTTCCAATTAAGTTAATAAATCCCTAGCTCAGCAAAGTGATGAAATGAAAATGCCTCTTTGTCTGCATTGGAAGATATTTACAGAACAGCAAATCTTCTGAAGAATCCTATCTTCAATGTATCACACATATGCCATTATTTGCTGTCAGTTGCCTTGTCAACTTATTCATTTTCATCGGTGTATTAACTATGCTCAAGTATCACAATTGAATAATTTCTGCTTTACAGATTGTTCGCTCCACCTGTGCTTTGGTTTCATACAGTGTGCGATTGTCATACCAAGTACATTTCCAAGTACCTTCAAAGCAAGCAACTGCTTGACAGCTTTCTCCACCTCCTCTTTGGGAGCCTTGTCAGCCTTCAGCTGGCGAACAGACTCAGCCTGGGCCACGACACTGGAGAACACGTCTCCTGCTTGGGCTGGGGTCGGGGCTGGGGCTGGGCCTGGAGCTTCTCTCTTTACCTTTCCAGCGGAGGCCGGCTAAACAGAGGGAGACAGCCCAATAGACTTAAGTTTAAAAGGTCCCATGGCATGAAAATCTCACTTTATGAGGTTTTCTAACATTAATATGAGTACCCCTAGCCTGCCTATGGTCCCCCAGTGGCTAAAAGTTGTGTTCTGTGTAAAAAGCTTTAGGCCTTGATAATATGTATTATATGATATGTAGGCCTATTAGGCTATAAGATATTATTTAGATATACAGCTCCAGGACTGTAACGCAAGTGTTGTAGGCCTACACTTCTTTATTTGGATTCTGCTGTTGGTGTGTTCGATGCGCATAACACGTCGGACTCTCGTCTCTGGTATTTCCACAACGAGACTCGTAGTGGGGGTTATCTCAGCCATGGTTGAGAAGGTATTTGGGGAAAGAACTTTTGTCTTTGAGTCCCTGAAGTACATGAACCAAGACATGGAGGAGAAAAGGGATTGGTTGCCCGAGAATTGCCTCCCACTTGAGCCCCACTTCCCCGCTGCCATGGGACCACCGCCTCGGCGTTGCCCGCTGCAGGAGGCGGTGGTGCCTAAGCGCTGCCCGCTGCCGAGACGGCGAGGCGCAGATGGGAGAAAATCGTGGTCAACGATCCCTTTCTCCTCCATGTCGTCGTTCAGTCTACCTTGATGTGGACGTGGAAGATGATTGATGTGGACGTGGAAGAACCAGAGACGTCGGAGCACCCGACAATGGTTTGATCCATAATATCTTCTGGAGGCGCACACAGCTTTTGGCCATGATAATATATTATATAGATACCTATGTATATAATATGATATTTAGATATAGAGCCTCCCAGGACTCCCAAATATTAACAGAACACGGCCCAAAGGCTGTGTGCGCCTCTCCATTTTGATACATCCACTGTAAACAGGGCATGGTTCCGTGGCCGCCAGCTGCTCAGGGCCACACCCCCACCCTCCTCCTTGACCCGCCTCTCTCCTCCTCATTTGCATGAAAGCTACAGACACTGAAACGGCGCGCTTGGGGAAAGCTCAATGTGCGACTGGCTCGTAGTGGCTGTAATTCTGCAACACGGCTGAATTTCAGGAACGTCTTAAAATACTGCGTTAGGGGCCCACTAATATCTATATTAAAGCATCCATAAAGTAGCATGCACTTTATGGATGCACCTTTAAAAGAGGTTGACAGCCTGGCGCTGAACACTTAGGCAGTACAGATCACGAAAAATCTATATCTCATCTATATGCAAACAATCAAAGTGGATAGTCATATTAGTACTATAAGAAGCCTCAGTTCGATTTTCTATTCATCTACTTAAAACAATGTGGGTGTCATTGCAGTAAAAGGCCCTTGTGGTCCCATGGTTTGGGACAATGGGACTTACCATGCTGCTGGCAGTCCTGGGCTTTGTTCTTTGGAGCCGGAGGTGGGCATCTCCTTGGTATGGCCATCAGGGATGTAGAGCAGCACACAAGGACTTTCTTTGCAGCTGTTGGGACTACATACACACACAAAAGAACAATGGCTCAAGTAAACAAGTAAAGACCAGACTCCTAGCCAATCTTCCTCTTCAACATAAAGCTTGGCTTTAAAGGCGTGAGGATAAATAAACCAACGTGGTTGGCACTATAAGAACACTCCTGTCCTCCATATAGTCTCACCTAATTGGCTCATACGGCTGGTCGCAGATGTAGAATCCCGCCTCTGCAGCTGAATGATGTCACCTTTCTTCAGGTCTTTTCAAAGCAAGGTCTCTCAAGCATCTTGCTCCTCCAGCTAACACAGGAAATGACACGAAAAAAAGATTTGAAAAAGTACTGATAGACCTTAGTTAAAATCAACACAGTAATGTCTAAAAACCTGCTCTGGCTGATTACAAGACTTCATACATTTGGGGTGAACAATAATGAAAAAATGTATTACTTTCGCACAATGAATATATATAAATCAAAATACGAATTTAATATTCTCAGTCCATCCGACTTCCCTTACATTAAGGCATATGGATATGCAAGGCATCAACAACAACCAACTCCTTATATATTCAGATTACCATTGTAGATCGTCTCTAAGCCGGCCATCTTTCCATAAGACAAGACGTCGATAGGGCAAATCAAACCTCTGGTGAGGCCGTACCTTGCTTACCTTGTTGATGAAGGCTTGAAGTCCTCCTCCTTTGCCCAACGGACGGCTTGGTGATGAGGGTCTGCACTAAAAGGTAGTTGATGCAGACACGGTGGGCAGCTAGGGGCGCTCGCTGGGTGCTCCGTCACCACGTATCTTTGGTCTTCTTAATAGATCTGTGTTCTCAGGTTCAGACGGTTTTCCAGGAGGAGACCTGTCCCGCCGGTCACCTACGTTTCACCGCGGATGAGATGAAGAAGCGGACGGCTCAGCAACGGGACGCCCTCTTGATTGTCTAAAGCATGTTCAACATTGGAGCGTTCAGCTCCATTGATCTCGTCATTGTAACTAAACCCAGGCAGTTTGGAAGACGCTCTCTTGTGTGAAGTTAGAAACGGTTGGTTTTCATCTACTCAAGGACCTCATCACTGCCTGCCAAAGATATCAGTGAAACAGGGCATGTTGCTCATACTCATCACTAGGCAGAACTCTGGGACTTATGGAACAATCACTGACTTGTTGTTGCCACAAGTCACACATGAGCACAGGAAACACATGAAAATTGCACCACTTATAAGGTCGATACTCGAAGGCTAGCTATACAAGCGGTTTTGGAACGGTTGACTCTCATGTTTATCATTGGAAAAGAAAAATCGCTAGCCATTGACATCACTAACAATGTCTGTGTCTCCAGTCGGTTTGGATCCCGATATTGTGCACCCTGAGCTGTAATCGTTTATGCTGATTAATGTTGGACGAAGGTTCTCTACGCGGAACATCGCCGACATATCATTGTGTTGCATCATTATGTTGTATTTGGGTGATGATGAGGTTGCCCCAGTTTTGTTGGAAGGTGTGATCCACCATCTCCCACGGGAGAATGGCTTGCGGCGTCGGCTTCGTCCACCGAGAACCTTGGCTTCCGTACCGACACCTCTTCATCCCGACCTCAGGCGTTCTACCGCCGCACAAAGAGCACAGTGTGGTTTAGAAGAAAACCCAGGAGCAGGGGTTTTATTGACTGACTAGAAACCG
>OLKM01000335.1:0-55000 GCA_900291075.1 Melanogrammus aeglefinus
GATCTATCTATAAACATTAATAATAACGATGGGGATTATCGGGATTTTAATCAACAACAACAAAAAAAATCTATAAATGACAAATATTTATATTTTTTAAGTTTGGATTTTAATAATGGTTAACGAATGCAACATTTGGTTACCACAGATTCAAGCCAAACTCTAAACACTTTTTTTTTCTTTTATATGATCGATTTTCTTTTAAAAAAAAAATTGATTATTGACCATAAATTCAAGTCGATTAATCACCCAGGTCTAATCCGTAGATCCTGTGGTTTGATAGAGACAACTGAATTTTTTGACTTCTGACTATAAGCGAGTGTGGCTTATCTGGGTACATTAGTTTGCAGATTTCTCTGCCGTTAGTTTGAGTAATAGGTGGTGGATGTGAATGCGTTATGGTATTATGCATGTGTTTTATGACCTATCGCGCCTTTTTGGGAAGAAGAAGAAGTAACATGTGATTTTTTTTTATGGTGGATTGGATTTTTCATTTTGTGGAAAGGTCTGTCTCACTACCAGGTCAGTGGCGGCACTAGCCTCTATTAATATAGAAGAGCAACTGGTAGCTGTCTGCTTATTTGGTTGTTGGTAAAAATCAATCTCTCGTGCAAACAAGACAACATGCTTCTCCTTTTTTTCTTTCTTTTGTTATTTGTTGCTCTTTGTCTCTCTTTCGTATTATTCGTTCTTTCTCTGTGTGCCTTTTTCTCCCTCTTTTTTTTTCTCTCTCTCCGAGTGTTAAGTCTCTGTTATCCTATAGGTGTGTGTTTCTCGCTCTTTCTTTAGAAAAAATGTTTTTTTCCCTGTGTCTCTCACCTTGTCTACATTCCCCTTGCACTCCATTTGTCCCTATTTATATAAAAGTCTCTCTCTCTCTCTCTCTCTCTCTCTCTCTCTCTCTCTCTCTCTCTCTCTCTCTCTCTCTCTCTCTCTCTCTCTCTATCTATCTATCTATCTATCTATCTATCTATCTATCTATCTATCTATCTATCTATCTATCTCTCTCTCTCTCTCTCTCAGTCGTTCGGTCCTGTCATTTCTTGCTCTCTTCTCTCTCTCGCGTCCCGTCTCTCTCTCTCTCTCTCTCATCTCTCTCTCCTCTCTCTCCTCCCTCCTATGCTCTCTGCGTCTCCTCTGTTTTTTTTCACTCTCGTCTCCTGCTCGTCTGCTCCTCTCCTCATCGAGTTCGTCTCTCTCTCGTTCTCTCTCTCTCCGTCATCTCTCTCTTCTCTCTTCTCTTCGTCTCTCTCTTGTACCTCTCGTCATCGTGCCTTTCTCTCTCTCTCTCTCTCTCTCTCTCTCTCTCTCTCTCCAGGTGTGAGTCTGCTGGTGCCCTCTGGCACTATTCCCCAGGGGAAGTTCTATGAGATGTACCTCATTATCAATAAGTGGGAAAAAACGACGTGAGTGCGACCCAACACACGCACCGCTTTTGTTCTCGCCAAGGCCCTAGCACTGATCTCAGCCCACAGAGGAAAATAGACACAAGTCACAACTCTTTGGAACAAGTACTTAGTGGTGTTGTGAACCTTTTCAAAGCCGAGGTGGTTTCGCAAGAGATACCTTTCGCTTACCTTTTGTGCCTCGACGCAATGCCACAAACTCCCTCCTTTTAACGAGCTGCTGCCGTTTCTCTTTCCGTGCCAGTATCGCAATTTGTGTGTGATGAAAGGTGACTTGTGCGCCGCCTGACAGCATGTGTGCGTTTGTGTGTGTGTGTGTGTTTGTTTGTGTGTGTGCGTTTGCGTGTGTGCATGTGTGCGCGTGCGTGTGTGTGCGCGTGTGTGCGTGTGTGTGTTTGTGTGTGTGTGTGGGTGCGTGCGTGTGCGTTTGCGTGTGCGCGTGTGCGTGTGTGCGTGTGTGTGTGTGTGCGTGTGTGTGTGTGTGTGTGTGTGTGTGTTTGTTTTTTGTGTGCTTTGATGTTGCAGGCTTCCCTCGGAGGGCAGCCAGACGGTGCTGACCCCCGTGGTGAGCTGTGGGCCCACCGGCATGCTGCTCAACAGGCCGGTGGTGCTCACCCTGCCCCACTGTGCCCAGCTGGACACCCCCACGCCGGACTGGACCCTCACGCTCAAGACACAGACCCACCAGGGGGCCTGGGAGGTACGGCGGAGGCAATCGATATGATATGGGGGCTGCTTCTCCGACCCGATGTTATTAACGTAGCCTTTTTGCTGTGCTTAACTCTGTGTGTGTGCCTCTCATCCTCCTCCTTATCTTCCTCCTCTCCTTCCTGCTCCTTTTCTTATCTTCCTCCTCCTCTTATCCTCTTCCTCCTCCTCCTCTTCCCCTCCTCCTCCTCCCCGTCCTTCACCTCCTCCCCCTCCTCCTCCTCTTCCTCCTCCTCCCTCCCCTCCTCCGCCTCCTCCTCTCCTCTCCCTCCTCCTCCTCTTCCTCCTCCTCCTTTTCCTCTTCCTCTTCCTCCCCCTCCTCCTCCCTCTCTTCCTCTTCTTCCTCTTCCTCATCCTCCCCCTCCTCCCTCTCCTCCCCCTCCTCCTCCTCCTCCTCCTCCTCTTCCTCTTCCTCTTCCTCCTCTTATCCTCCTCCCCCTCCTCCTCCTCCTCCTCCTCTTCCTCCCCCTCCTCCACCCTTCCGTTAGGAGGTGCTGACGGTGGGGGAGGAGACCCTGTCCTCGCCCTGCTACCTGCAGCTGGAGGAGGAGAGCTGCCACGTGCTCATGGAGCAGCTGGGAACCTACGGCCTGGTGGGCCAGTCCTGCCCGCCCCAGCCCGCCTGCAAGCGGCTGCAGCTGGCCCTGTTTGGCCCCCGCGCCCCCTGCCTCTCCCTGGACTACACGCTGCGGATCTACTGCATCCACGACACGGCCCACGCACTCAAGGTGCCCCCTCAACCTCCTCAAGCCCCTTAACCCAGCGCCGCTGCTGTTGTTGTTGTTGTTGTTGTTGTTGTTGTTGTTGTTGCCGCCGCTCTCCTTTTTAATGACGAAATGCAACCGCGGTAGTAGTGTGTGTCTGTGGATGAATGCATTCGATATGGATTTTTCAGTATAGTTGTGTTTTACTATTTACTACTTAAAATTATACGAAATTGAGTTGACTCGATTGACTGAAAGTTTAGTATAAAAGGCCTTTTCCCGTCATTAACATTTCAATTTACATTCAGGGCATTTAGGAGATGCTTTTATCTAAAGCGGCTTTCAGTAAGTACATTTGTCAGAAGAAAGAAACAATGCTATATATCACTGTCGGTACGGTAAGAATGTTCATAGAACCAAGCGCCAAGCACAAACAATCGCTAGGTTAACCCGTTCCATTTCTATACAACAAAGCTAGCTAGGATAAGATGCTACACAATGCCAAGTACCAGGTTTTAAGTGCAATAGACTTAAGATGGCCATGTCTATTTTAATCATGATAGACAAGGCTATCCGGTATCAAACGCTAACCCCCCCCCCCCCCCCCCCCTCGGTCTGTGTGAGCAGGAGGTGATGGACCTGGAGAGGTGTCTAGGAGGAGTTCTACTGGAGGACCCCAAGCCCCTGCTCTTCAAAGACAGCTACCACAACCTGCGTCTCTCTGTCCATGACGTCCCCCACGGCCACTGGAGGAGCAAACTGCTGGCCAAATACCAGGTCTGTCTCCCCATGCACCGGGCTCCCCCGTGAGACCCAGCCCGCCACAGCAGTCGCCCTGGGGCCGCGTGCGTAGTGTTGGCTGTGGTTTATCCAGGTGTAACGTAATGGCCGCTTTCAGGAATTCAATGTGACTCGGTCAGCGATAGATTACACCGCTCCCCCTCCTAGTGGTGTGAGAGAAAAAAAACGCCCTGGGGGGGTTCAGTGTTCGGCGAGATGTGCGATACGTGAAAAGTGTTGATAAACAGTTCCGACGCTGTCAGTTTACAACACTCAGCTAAACGTTAGAGTCCGATCAGCTGCTGTGAGGAAGAAGGTTCTGGACGGTAGCTTGTTTTTCTCTCCGTCCGTGTTCAGCACAATAGCTTACGTAATGGTGCTCGTTAAAAAAAGACTTGCGGTGCACATCCGTCGGAGACACGAAACATATTCCTGGAGAACAGTCTTCTATTCTCGGCATCCTGCACCTGGAACCCCAGGTGCCCAGGACGGTGCTGACACTTCAAACTTCAGAACCAGCTCTCAGTTGGGTTCTGCTTTCTTCATCCCCCAATGCCCCACTAACGGTTATTCTCCCTTTGGCCCATGTGTCTGCATGTCTGTCTTTGTTTCTGTGTGTGTGTCTGTGTGTCTTTGTCTGTCTGTCTGACTTTGTCTGTGTGTGTTACTGTGTGTGTGTGTGTGTGTGTGTGTGTGTGTGTGTGTGTGTGTGTGTGTGTGTGTGTGTGTGTGTGTGTGTGTGTGTGTGTGTGTGTGTGTGTGTGTGTGTGTCTGTGTCTGTGTCTGTGTCTGTGTCTGTGTGTCTGTCTTTGTCTGTGTTTCTCTCTGTGTGTGTGTGTGTGTGTGTGTGTGTGTGTGTGTGTGTGTGTGTGTGTGTGTGTGTGTGTGTGTGTGTGTGTGTGTGTGTGTGTGTGTGTGTGTGTGTGTGTGTGTGTGTGTGTGTGTGTGTGTGTGTGTGTGTGTGTGTGTGTGTGTGTGTGTGTCTGTGTCATTGTGTCTGCGTCTGCGTGTGTGCGCCTCTGTCCGTGTCTGTGTGTTGTCATGTCATCGGCGTGTCTATGTCTGCCTATGTGCCTGTGTCTCTGCACGTGCGCGTCTGCATCTGTACGCGTGTGTGTGCGCGTCTGCGTGTGTGTCTGCGTCTGTCTATGTCTGTGCGCGTGCGTGCGTGTATGTGTGTGTGTGTGTGTGTGTGTGTGTGTGTGTGTGTGTGTGTGTGTGTGTGACCCCAGGAGATTCCCTTCTACCACATCTGGAGTGGCAGCCAGCGGCCGCTGCACTGCGCCTTCAGCCTGGAGCGTGGAAGCCTCGCTGTGTCCCAGCTCACCTGCAAGATCTGCGTGCGTCAGGTGGAGGGGGAGGGGCAGATCTTCCAGCTGCACACGGACATCCAGGAGGTACGGCATCGCCCCGTGTTCGGGGGGGTGGGGAGGGGGGACTATTGATCGACTCATTGATTCATTTGAAATCGGACACTCTTAATGGAACGATTGACTCCGGTCTCGTTGAGGTTTAGCCCCTCTTTTGCCAGGGAGGCCTGGAAAGAGATAAATATATACTGTATATGTTTATAAAGTCCAGCCATCACCGCGTTAACATCCGTGGGAGACAGCCGCAAACTTACAAACAGAGCAATAAATGACAGAGAAATACATAAAAAGAACAGATGTATCCTAGCTCAGCATCAAAAAACGTTAACTGTTCCTAAGCCTTTGTGTTGTAGGGCTTAAGCCCCATGCATAACCAGTTAAAAGCAGCAATGCACTTACATGGTGAATGTTGTCGAAACTTTATGTGAGTACGAGGGGGGGCTGTGAGAGAGGGGGGGAGGGGGGTAGGGGTAGGCATCATGTGACCACTTGACGGTACAGGTTGCCCCTGTCGGATCGCTGGAGTTTGACTTTCCGAGTGGGCCTTGAGTCTCACGGTGCTGCGCTCGCCCGTTGCAGACCCTGCCGCCTCACTCGCCCATCCCCTCGGGGGGCTGCTGTCTGCCCTCCTCCCAAGTGGGACCGTATGCCTTCCGCCTACCTGCTTCCATCCGTCAGAAGATCTGCACCAGCCTGGACGCCCCTAGCGCTCGTGGCTGTGACTGGAGACTGCTAGCACACAGCCTGGGCTTTGACAGGTGTGTGTGTGTGTGTGTGTGTGTGTGTGTGTGTTGTGTTTGTTTGTGTGTGTGTGTGTGTGTGTGTGTGTGTGTGTGTGTGTGTGTGTGTGTGTGTGTGTGTGTGTGTGTGTGTGTGTGTGTGTGTGTGTGTCCGTGTGTGTGTCCGTGTGGGTATGTATGTGTGTGTGCGTTTGTTATCCGTCAACCGGAGACCACGGTATTTGCGAGTCAGTGTTTGGCGGTAACATGTTTTCGCTGCTTTTCTGCTTTCTTTTTCTCGTGGTTCTGCCCGCTGACAGCATGTCTCCCGTGCGTCTGTGCTCTCCCCCAGGTACCTGAACTACTTCGCAACAAAGCCCAGCCCCACAGGTGTTCTGCTGGACTTATGGGAAGCTTGTCACCAAGGTGACGCAGACCTCGTCTCGCTTGCGGGCGCACTGGAGGAGATGGGGAGAAGTGAAGTGCTGGTTGTCATGACGACAGAGGTGGATTGCTGATTGGTCAGGAGAGAGATTTATATATATATACAGTATATATATATATATATATATATATATATATATATATACATAACACACACATACATACATATATATTTTTCTTTGCCACAATAATGAAAATGGTAGACCACCTGCCTCTAAAAAAGCATATCCCTGCACAACTTATCAAAGGACAAATCAATTTGGTTCCAGGATATCTAAGACCTCTGCCTCATCTCCCTCTCTCTGTGTCTCCCAATCACTCACTTTAGATATGTTTATACCGTCCGTCCCCCCCCCCATTCCCACGCTAGCCGTCCACTGATGGATCAGAACTAGTTTGAGCTTTGCAAGAAGTATATCGAGAGACATTGCATATTGAAAGAAGACCAATATGAAGATATGGTCATCTGAGATAGGTGTCCATATACAGTATGTCTCTCAAGCACTGTCAATCATGTCTTACAGAATTAACATGCTCTGCCGTCATCTGTGTATGTATATAAATATATATATAGAATTGCTAGGAAGCACAAGATGAAAATCCAAGTATTGATTGAATCAAAACATGTTATTACACACACACACACACACACACACACACACACACACACACACACACACACACACACACACACACACACACACACACACACACACACACACACACTTCCTCGTGCACACAAACACACACACACGCACACACACACACTTGCACACAGACATAATCAAATGCTATCTCATACCCATACTCTGGAAGCAGCATGAAAGTGCATGATTAAACACCTATTGGCAGGGGACTTTTCATTTGCAGCAGCCATGCAATGTCTTCATGTTCCCATTTTCCAGCTTTGTATTAGAGAGAGAGAGAGAGAGAGAGAGAGAGAGAGAGAGAGAGAGAGAGAGAGAGAGAGAGAGAGAGAGAGAGAGAGAGAGAGAGAGAGAGAGGAGAGAGAGAGAGAGAGAGAGAGAGAGGAGAGAGAGAGAGAGAGAGAGAGAGAGAGAGAGAGAGAGAGAGAGAGAGAGAGAGAGAGAGAGAACTGAGCTGGGTCGACCCTGCTCATGGTACATACACCACCAGACACCAACACGGAAAAACTGGTCGTACAGAGACTCACTGAGCAAACCACATCAAGGAGAGCATTGTGTTGGGTGGTACACGTGAAAAACTGGTCGTACAGAGACTCACTGAGCAAACCACATCAAGGAGAGCATTGTGTTGGGTGGTAGTGGTTATGATTTGGGCTGCATTAATCAAGGGGCATCTTTCCATGATGTAGGAGTTTGGATTGAAACCTTAGTTTCAAGATGGGCCGGTGGTTTCATGTTGTGTCGGCTAACGTCTCTGAGCTTTGGCACAGAATACCGCGATAACATTTTTGTTTGTCTTTCCGATGTCTTATCTCTTGCTACCCTCCATGGCTCTGCCACATTCCTCCCGATCGCTCATGAACAAAACCCTTTCAAAGTTAAGGAACACTCCTTTCTAAGTTATTATCCATATTTGTGGATGGATCTTTCCCCTCGTTTCTCCATGGCCTTGCAGCGATTGCTCTGGTCGTTAAGAGTATCACTGCGCAGCTCTTAGCATTGTCCTGCTGTTTAATTATGGAGTAGCCATCTTTGGCACACAGTGGCTTTCGGAGTTGCAAATAGAGGGTTATTTTTTCTTTTCAAAACAGTATATTTATTGAAGATGTTAATTGTGTTTGAAAACATGAGAGGTGGTGTACATGTCCAGGTAGATATACTGTAAGCTATATTTTGTATACACTTTGCTTCACTGTATTTGAAGCAATTCTCTATTGGTTTTAACAGATAATGTTGTTAAACAATGGATTACAATTGCCTTGTATCAACTAGCTATGGACCAGGAACTATACCTCAATACCATTTTAATTGTGTTCTACCACCCATCTTTGTATGCGTTTTTCAAGTTATATCCCCTTTTATTTCTATATGCATCTGCTTCTTTCTATTTGAGATTGCTTCGCTTTTTACTGAAACCACCTGCTTTTTGCTCAGGGTCCTCAAGCTATTTGCATTAATGCTTGCAAATGCTGTCATCATTATCATCATTTTCTCCCCCATAATTGCTATTTTTTATTTTCCTTTTGAAGCAAAAAAAAGTGTTAAAATCTCCCAACCCGAAAAACCAAAACACAGGCAGTATCCCTCCTCTTTAACAGTGAGTCACATCACTGTTTTGTGTGAATGAACTAAAAATAAGCGTGTGAGTGTTCTTGTGTGTGCGTGTGTACAAACAGGCACATGCAGACACAAGTGTGTTGGCTTTGACTTGTCAATTCTCTTTGTAAGTGCTATGCAAGTACAAAAGAACAGTGAAGCATTTTCTTTCTTTTGTTCCCTGAAAGAATAAATATATTTTTTCAGATCAGGACACTGACAGGGTTTTCTGATTGATTTGTAGCATTGAGTGGCTTAAAATGACAGTGTAACAAAAAAGAGAAAGGACAACACTTGTCATCTCTTTGGAGACTCTCCAACTGCCTCTGAAGGAATGAACCACTAACCGATGCAACCGCAGACGTGATGGAAGTACGACAACCACGGCTGATGGAATGGCCACAAACATCACGAACAAACGCCTCCCTGAGGAGACCCCAGTAAAGTGGCTCGCGAGGTACCTTGAATCCACGGACTGCCATCTCCAAAGCCCCAAATGTGGCGCAAAAGACTGGCTTACTGTAATCGTCAGTGTTTATGTGTTGTGGAGTTCTTGAGTACACATTGGATCTGTGGTCACAGCGTCGGGAGAGATGATCCAGGGGTTGAATCGATTTGCAATTTGCTCTTGCCTAAATGGAAAGATGTGCATTTGTTCTTAAAGTCAGTCCACAATGTTTTTACAAAACACAAACATAAAATTACAGGTTTCTGTTCAAATGTTTTCTCCCTGTAAAAACAAACAATTGTAAATATATGTCTAGCCTTCTTACCTGTGTCTAAATACAATTTTTATGCAATAAATTATATTTCTTAGTTTAACAATAGTATTATGATGTGTGTTTTTTTATTATATGAGCATGTCTTGATGTAAAACCAATAATTACACAATACTCAGAGTACTGATTTCCATATATTCCATTTGAAACACTTAGAAATCAGAGAATCAATGAGCAGATACAGACCCTGAGTGGTTATTGAAGATATGCCATTTATTCCACTAGGGGTCTTTCAATCAAAACAATAAAATACATTATTTGAAGAAGTTGCACAGTGGCATGGGAACATGGGAGTTGTTTTCAGCACAATTCCAGTGGAAAGGCATCGGACGTTAATCAGGCAAAAACCATGTTCCTGAACAAGATAATGTTTGAATGTCTTACTCAGGTTATGTTTTCTCGCTCTCCTGCAAAACGTTCAGTAACCTTGCTAATATACATAGTAGACTACCCATATACAGCTGTAGCTATCGTTACGTGGTGAATTAAATCGTCGGGAAACCCCGTACTTATCTGTGGCCATAACAATCACACTTAGAATAGCTTTATTATGAACAATGCTGTTATCTTACGCATAAGCCCAGTGGCTGGGTAAAGGGGTCATGATGCCATTAATGGGCGACCAACTGAAACGCACCGTTACCAGATTTACACATTGTTGGAAACATTTCGTCCCCCTCTTAAAGTAATGGCCTAAGTCACATTTTTGCCAAAATGATTTTCTTGCCTAAATCAGCTCTTTCTGATGCTGGCCACCTCTGGTAAAATCCCCAACATCCTCAGTTGAACAGATCATGTGATCCTACCCATTTAGTGTAATAGCCTATGTCAAGAGTGGGAATAACGCCAATTTACTTTAGCATCATTATTTGTAGGCCTATATCAATGGTCATCTATTGTCATAACCTTTTGTTTGAAATGATTCATAAATATCATATACTCTATATAGGCTATGGTTCAGTTTTTTATGTTTTCTGAACAACTTGAAAATATGACTTAGGCCATTACTTTAAGAGGGTGAAGATTTGTGATAATGTAATTACAAAACGTATCAAAATGTATAACACAAA
Source organism: Melanogrammus aeglefinus (assembly GCA_900291075.1). Lineage (NCBI taxonomy): Eukaryota > Metazoa > Chordata > Actinopteri > Gadiformes > Gadidae > Melanogrammus > Melanogrammus aeglefinus. The sequence goes on from OLKM01000335.1 coordinate 10,224, forward strand.
CAGTCGTTTTTAGATATTCGAATGCCAAAATGTTACATTACAGACCTGTTACATTACAAATGTATCTTTTATTTGGGATATTAATACTGTACCTACATTTCATTGAACATATTTTTTATAAAACCAAGAATTCAGTATTTTCAAAGCTACACCTGTAGGATAATTCGCTACTTGCACAAGATGGCGGCCGCTGACGTTCCACTTTGAGTGTGTGGACCATAACTTCCGGTCAAAACTTCCGGTGATTTGAGAGCGAGGGCAGGAGAGAGCGACAACAGCGACAGAGTTATATTAGAGAGAAATAATGAGTGTGTTTAGGGTTAAAGAGCGGCGACTTGCCTTTCAGAGGGTGAGAGCCACTGCACTTCATTGTTGTGTGCCGTTATGTACCGTTTCGTCACGTTACAACAAAGAGGTAAGCTTTCATGCATTCCCCGTTGACGGAGCGGTACGAGCTGAGTGGATGCAGAAGATCCGGAGGGATGACTTCAACCCGACCAAAAACACCCGGGTCTGTAGTCGGCATTTCAAGCAGACCGATTTCCGTGTGACTGTCGGGGGGCTGAGGAAGCTGAAGAAGGGCACTGTACCAGTGTTTTTTTCATGGAACGGGTACGAACTACCTGCGCCCAGAACGAGCGTCTGGGAACGGCGCCCGCGGGGCGAGTTTCCCGCTCCAGTGTCAGACTCAGAGATGGAGACCGAAATGGCTCCAGATCACGACTACTGTGTAGTCCCACAAACAGGAGCGAGGGCGAATAATTTGGCTGACGAGAACGAAGCTCTACGTCGCCAGATAACGGAGCTACAACAGCAGTTGGAAGTCCTCAAACTTCGCCAGCGTTTTGGCATAGAGCGTCTGTCTGCATCAGATGAGGACGTGCGCTTTTACACCAGGTTTGCGTCCTACAGGAGTTTCATGGCCTTTTGGAGATTGATTGAACCTGCTGTGATTCACAAGATGGTGCGCATAACCAGCGCCAAGACAGCCTCTGCCAGCATCAGCACAGTCCATCACCCAACAACGGTTAGTAACCTATGTGGTAACATGAAGTGCAAATGAGTCATTCTATAATTCGGGGTACATTTCATTTCAAACAAAATGTCAAAATATCAGTATTCTTTTTAAATAGATACACTAGAGGTTTCCATAATATACACACTTAATGTGCTAAATTCATTTATTGGCAAGCGTATGACCTTTTCCCTATCTTAATGAAAATAAACATTTGATTCAGTCTTTTGTCAGGTTCTGTCAAACTTATTTAAAAATATATAATAATTTTGAGCTTCATGATGGACACTCTGCAAAATGCTGTGATGAAAGATGAAAGTCTTTTCAACATAAATCCACACACTTTATTGTAAGTTTTTCCATCATCCATATGTAAGACTTAAGAGTTGTAGGCCTAGTGTAACTCTGAAATTTGATACACACTTTGTGGAGTTTATATTATTAGTATTAATAATTAGTATTAGAAATAACAATGTAAATGCCAAGGTAACTAAACAGAGACTTTTGTTTTTATATCTCAACAGAAACTGAGACCCATTGATGAGTTTCTGCTGTTCCAGATGTACCTGTCAGTAGGTTTTCCTCTCAGGGACCTTGCAGAGAGGTTCAGCGTTCACAGCTCTACTGCCAGCCGGATAATCTCAACATGGACTCACTTCTTGTACTGCCTGCTGGGAAGCCAGCGTCTTTGGATTCCTCCAGAGATAGTGAGAGCTCACCTGCCATCTGAGTTTCAGCTTTTCCTGACACACAGGTGGTCCTTGATTGTACAGAGATATTCTGTCAGACGCCATCCTCTCTGCTCCTTCAGAGTGAGGTTTTCTCGACATACAAATCGCACACTACATTCAAGGCCATGATTGGCATGGCACCCCATGGTGCTGTCACCTTTGTGTCTGGACTCTATGCAGGCTCTATGAGTGATCGCGAGATCTTCAAGCTGTCCGGTATCGTAAAGCTGCTGAAGCCAGGTATGGCGATCATGGTGGACAAAGGGTTTGTTGTGGACAACCTTGCTCCTTGTAAGGTGTACCGGCCTGCCTTTCTCAGCAACAATCAACAAATGAGTCGAGAGGATGTCAGACAGACGCAGTCAATTGCACGTCTGAGAGTGCATGTGGAGAGGTGCATAAGGAGGGTCAAAGAGAACAAGCTGTTCGACAAGGACATACCACTGTCTATATGCGGGAACATTGATGAACTGTTCAGTGTGGCCTGCTTCCTGGTCAATTATCAGAACGGGCCGTTAGTGAAGACATGGGCAAGACAACGATGAAATTAAACTAACAGTGTTTTTCAACCCCTTTCCTCCGGGAACACGGTCCTGCAAAATAAAAAGAAAGATGTAACTGTCTCAGAGACAGTCTGGACATTAGAGATTTAAATATGTATTTATATTAATTGTTTAATATGTATTTATTATTTGTTGAATTCATGATTTTATTCTTTGGTTAAAAATGATTGAAGTTGTACTGTTAAAAATAGATAGTGTCATTGTTTTGTGTTAAGAGTTTGTTTTAAATACTTATCCCAGGGAATTATGGGAAAACGCGCCATCAGAGATATAAAACCAGTCCCGGACTCATGGGTTTCAGAAGAAGATGGACTCTGTACTAATAGCGCTAACGTTGTCACTGTGTTTTTCCTGTTTATTAAAGTTGACCGTTCTAAAGAGAGAGAGAGAGAGTTTAAAAGAAAAATAAATATACAAAAAGACATCAGTATGAAGCGTGGCCATTTATTAAACCTTATGCAGCTACAAAAGATATCTTGATTCTGAAAAAACATTTTTTTTGTCATTGTCATCATTACAAAACATGAACAATAAAACCAGAACAAGAACATTTACTAACTGATTGAAACAGAATTGATTGAAAGAACCATTGATTTAAAAAAATTAGATCAAGTAATGATAAAAAAAGAAATAATCCCCCCCTCTCCTTATAACCCTAGCGACCTCCGCATCCTTATAAATTCTTTGCACCAGAACGTCGTCCTCTGCAAAAACCACAAAATCGCACCACTGCATTCCTGTGATAAGCAGCTGGCCTTGCACCTGCCAATAGTAACTGTGGCCTGGCTTCAGGCGCAAGGCGCCACCCTGCATGTGCAGATATCCACAGTCCACATAGCTCTTAACGTTGGGGCACTTCACTTCCACAAGCCCGAATGGTGGTGCCTCCAGTGGATCAAAAACAACCCCATCTGGAGAGGATCCGAGCCAGGGAGCATCTGGGTGGATGACAAATCCTGCTGGCCAGTAGCTAATGTTTTTGATGTGGGCATATTCCTGTAACGCAATGGGTTCCAGTGCCAGCCCCCTCTTCATTAAGGCAGTCTGAACCCCACCTTTGCGGATGCGCTCTGCAAGGTTCTCTGCAGAGCTGTGGCCACGGACATGGCACACCTCCCGGAACCTGGAGGAGGTGAGCCTCACCTTTCTCAGGCTGTGCCACTCTGCGTTGCCACTCTGTTCCCTTGTGGCAACCTCGATGGATCTTGCCATATCAACAGTGATGTTAAGCGACATCAGATTAAGATGCTGTTGGTGAGTGCACACAAAGGAACAGGTGGTTGGGTCCAGCCTGTGACCATCTAACGGCAGGGGTGGTGGAGGGGGTGCATCTGGGTGGTGGATGATGACCCTACTCACTGGCACTGGGTGCTGGTAGGAAATCGGGCTTCCTTCTTGAACCGTCCCAAAGGCTGAGTTGACGAGGGGGACATCACTGCTTATAGATAGTGTTGTAATTAGTGGAGCAAGGTCTGCAGTGAAGTCCTGGTATGCCTCGTCGACCTTCAGGACATCTGGGTCTGGCAAGTCCCCCCGCACTGCTTTGTAGCGCTTGCTCCTTTATAACAGTTATGTCATGAGAAAAAACTGAAACAACTCAAAAAAAAAAAAAGAATCTGACAATAACTGCAGAATACATTACTACTTGACGGTGAATATTACCTTACACCATCAGCAGCTGTGTACTGTCTTGACTTGGGTTTAGTAGAGATGAAGACCATGTTACCCACCCTGCCTGGTTTCACACCCTATCAAGTAAATAAAGAAATAAACAAACAAACCTTTAGGACAGAAGTTGGTTAGCAACCATAACATACCATCACAAACTAATCACACTAATACACCAAGCTACCATAGCTAACTGTAATAGATCTGGTAATGATGCGCTTGCTTTGTCTTCAATGTGCTTTTTTAAAAAGGTGGGTAAAGTTTATATTCAATTTAAAAAATGAATGGAACATCAACAATTTGTGATTAGCTTAAGTTCTTAAGTACTTACCAGTCTTCGCGGTTTATGCCACCGCTGCTCTGTTTCTGTGCAGCTAAGGACAGGGGGTACTGCTTTCAGTTGCAATGCAGAGTATTTGGTGGTCTGATATAGGAGTGCAACACTGTGGTTGCAGAGAGCAGTACCAGCCACACAGGAGCATTCAGCCGCAGCAATCTCAACTGGTGAGCTGTCTCTCAAAAGTTAATCTAATGAATGAAACGTGATTTTAGTATTACAAATACATTAAGTCATTACATACTATAAAAAACACTAAAGAGAGGTGAGAGCAGGCCAACTGTTCAGGCACTTAGTAGCGTTATGATTCATTAGGCTATCAGAACAACCAGAACAAATAAGCCTGCCTCCCTAATCTCTTAAAATATTTATTATATTATATTTATATTATATATTATTATATTATTTTAATAATACAGTTAGAAAAACAGTGTTACTAAAGCCTGGAACAAGTTAGTATAGCCTAGACTGAGGGTACAAAATCAGCTCTTATCTCACACTGATTAATGTTCCCACCATGAATAGACTTACTTAAACTTCTGCTCCAAAGAACGGGAGCAGTACAGAATTGAACAGGTTAGTATAGCCTAGACTGAGGGTACAAAATCAGCTCTTACCTCACACTGATTAATGTTCCCACCATGAATGGGCTTACTTAAACGTGCTCCAAAGAACGGGAGCAGTAACAAACAGTTTCTGGGATTTCCTTGAAAGTATAGTTCAGGTTTAAGTCAAATAAACAGACTTAAGTTTTATTATTGTTATTCTACATCCACATCACCAACTATAGTCACAAAAATACCCCAGAATCTGCCTTGAACTGGTTCAACACATGTGTTCTCCCCTACTCTGAGGTTGTGAGGCTTTTCATGCTTCCTCATGGACCTATAACAAATAGCCCTGACGGTCACTCTCCCTGCAGGGTCTTTGTTTGACACTGTGGGAATTCAACATCATTCATGTAACGTTAGTCGATCAAACAACCTGATGCACTGACAAGGGTGGGAAATAATGGAATAACAATGGATAATTCTATAAATCTACAATCTCAACAGGACAACTGACTAGGGTGGCCATTCGTCCGGCTTTAGGCCGGACAGTCCGGCTTTTAAATGCCCTGTCCGGCTACAGACGCAGCCTAAAATGTTAGCTACATAGCTACTGCTAGCTAGTTAGCGATGCCACAATGTCAATGTGTTTTGCTATCAATTTCAAACTTACCTTCATAGTTGTCAATAAAACTTGACAGGTACATCTTGTACCCTTTTTCCCGTTTACTCCGGGGGGCAGAGCATCCCTTTCGGACGAGTCTGTGGACATCGGATATACTTACCTTGGGCAGCTCTTGGAGACACCGTGTGTAAAACGTCGCCATTTCGCCGGAAGTACAGACGCGCACACTCGAGGGAGCGGAAGTAAACCGGAAGTAGGGTCTTGCAACTAGCCTATTCCGCCCGGATGAACAAATGACGCGGCTGTCATGTAAATTGGCTCACGCCACAAGATATGCTAGTCAATAGCGCCATCTGGTGGCGCTATTGGGTAAATAGCGCCACCAGATGGGTAAATATATATTGGTCTACAAAAAAAACCACCAATAAAAACATTTAATGACTCTATAAAAATGTTTTAGTTTGGTAATGCTTTCATTAAATTAGGATCATGGACATCGGTGAACGTAACGTTATGTGTTTGGAAGGTTGGAACACGTTTTAACGTCTTCTTACATTTGATAGGTTAAAAGATACTGGTTTACGTTAAGTTATATATTTTCAAAACAAAGACACGCTTGAAATCAATCCTAATTTTATAGTATTTTTTTTGTATTTTGTGAAGGTGTCGTCCGTGTTTTTAAACGGAAGCTTTTATTTTGACATTGTGATACCGGAAGTAGCTGACAGCGGCGCGTCGCTGTGTTTCTGATTCTGAAGCGGCGAAAACAATTGCAACGATGATATCTGTCAATGAACTACCGAAATAACCTGCAGTCATTAATTAACTACTTTCTTCCTGGATGGGAATCCGGTCGAAAGCTACATTTGAATCCCGACGAACAAAGCCAGAAGGTAGTACTACTTTCAATATCCACAATGGTGTTCCTTGAATTTTGGAAGCCTTTTCTTTCACTAAATGTATTTATTAGGCCTATACTAATTGATCAATAGATTGAGGAATTTCTATGTTATTTTATTTGGAGCACAACTGTGATGTTGTTTATGCAAGAGCTACTCTATTTATAACCCTTCTTCTCGATCTCGCTTCCCGGTGACACAAATTTTAATTCAGAAATATAGTGCATGTCATTGCATTGTTTTGCGTGTATTTGTTTCAATCAATGAAAACGACTGCCCGGTGGAAAAAGGGTTTGCTTCCTCGTCGGTACCGGCACATGACACTTCAGGGTTGCCACATCAGCCCTGCACAACTTCTTGATTCAGTCCAGTGGTGTTTTGTCGAAAGCGGTAGCAACATCATGTGCACAAGAAAAGTACTTCCATAAGACTTTTTGTTTGCTTGCTTATCCTGGAAGTCTCGTGTTTGCACCACGTCCCAGTGGTGCGTCACGGATTCTGACTGACACATTCAATTGCTGACCTGCATACTATGCATACTGCAGTGTTTTTTTTGTTTAGGAACAACTCCCTTGAACATCACTTTGTTGTTCTTCTTGGGGTCCAAGGCCCCCAAGAACCGCTGGCCACTGCTGAGTACAGAACTTGTATAACACATGCTGAGGGACACATTTCTGCTAAAGGACAGCAATTGTTTTACATCCTCTCCTATTTGTATTGTAATGCTTAAAACCATACCTTTGAAAGACAACAATAATATGTAAGAACAGGATAAGATTCAGTTCTGTGAGATGGTGTACTGCAATGGTGCCCTCTTCCCTTTGTCTGTTATATTACATTTCCCAGCCTGGGTAATGTGACAATACCAAATGACCCATCTCTCTGACTCAGAGTCACTTGTGTCAGAAGCGACTGGTGTTTTGGAGACGATAGACTGACATGAGTGTTGTGTCTCCATAGCTGAGGACTAACTGTGTCCTCCTCAGACAACCAGTGTCCCGTGCACTCAGGGGGACTCTGACTCGTCGAAAAGAGATAATAATGCTAGGATTTCCCACCGGAGATAGTCAAAAGCCCCCCCCCACGATTCACAAGTAGGTCTCCACGCGTAACGGGCGCCGAAAATACGGTTAAGCAACACCAATGATGTGTCACGTCGAATTTCAACCCTAAACGCTCTCTTCCGTTGTGTTGCCTCTCACACCTCCCCCACACTTACCCCTTGGTTCCCTCTCCCTCCTCCTCCCTCCCCCACCTCGCCTCCCTTGTACACTCACCTTCCTCTCCCCCCCGTCGGCCTTGCGTGTGTTTGTCGGGCGGGCCTCAGGATGGCCAGCTTGCCGGCGACACCCCATCCCAGCGTCAACTCCTCGTACGGGGAGGAGGAAGACTGGGAGGACCCGGAGCGTCCCTCCGACGGCGAGCCGCTCCTGGGCAACGACCAGCCGACGGCGGGGCTGCCGCTGGCCGTGAGGCACAGCCCCAAAGACGCCTACTGCCTGGTGTACGTCTCCTTCTTCCTGATGGGCATCGGTTCCTTGCTGCCCTGGAACCTCTTCATCACCGCCAGACACTACTGGCTGTACAAGCTGAGCAACCACACAGCCGGCCGGGAGGCCCGCTCCGACCTCATCGTGAGTGTGGCCATGTTGACCAGAGACATTCATGTATAGTAGCGCTGGGTAAAACAATCGATTTAATCGCTTTCGGATCGATTTCCTTTAAACTTTGCAATATCGATTTATAGGGCATGAGATCGATTATTTTTATTTATTTTAGCATTATTATTATTTTTGCACTTTAATAAACAATGGCTTACTATTTGCAGTGATGGAATGTTGTAGTTCAAGTACCCTTTCACTTGCAATTCCTTTCTAATTTCAAAATTGCACTTTTGAGCCATGAGACAGTTTTTTGTTTCCAGCACAAGTTTAAACTGTCCAATTTACAAGTTTGCACTTAAAACCTGTTGTTTAAGGTGGTGAGAAAAAACAAAGTACAATTGTATTTTGTAACACAGTTGAGACATTTTCATTATTTAAGAGCAGATTGAATCGACTCGTGTTTAATCGATTCAGAACCTTTATGATTCGAAATTGAATCGATAGGAAATTGGCCACGATACCCAGCCCTAGTAGGGCATCGTTTGGAACATTGTGTTTTATAATGTGGCGTCCCAGCAAGGTAAACCCAGGTGTATTTCATTATGCTAGTGCCTGCATTATGTAATTGTTTGATGCACGCCATTGTAGATGAAACAAGCCAACTGGCAATATTGAGATTGTGCTGCATGAGGAACTTTTGTTTTTATGGTCTACTTTTGGTCTGTGCACTCTTTAACTGCACACTATAATACTTATGCGTATACTATAATAAACATTGAATACTGGACACGGACATGTCAATCTTTTTCAGAAGATTCCAGATTTTAAACTGGAATCTCTAAACTGAATTTCTCTTAATTTTGTACACTGCCATCTCTTTGTGAGATGTCCCTGGAGTCTTGACATGGAATGTGCTCTCTGTATGGGTCTTATTCATTTGAATCGGTCACATTGCACACTAGATCACCGTCCAAATCACCAGCAGATTTAGGATGCAAGAACGCATGTGTGCCATGTATGTATTTTGACAGCAGCAGAGACCCCATGACAGCTGAAACAGAGCGAGAGAATTAAGTCCAACTTCACACATTAGTCTCCTAATTTGTATGTTCTAGAAATCCGTGCACCAAAATGTAAACCAGGTGAAAGGATTTAACAGTTCAATTGGAAACACTTGAAGTCCAAGTTAGTCCAGTCCTCCAAAGAAAAGCCAGTGCCTTGGTTTCTTGTTTTGTGTCTTAACACTGAACCCTTTAACCCAGAGCAGAGGGAATCATGTGGATACAGTATCTGTTTTTTTTCCTAACTCCCACTTCCTTTGGGCATGTGTGTGTGTTATTGTTTATTGCTTTTGTTGTGTTTTCAGGACTACTTTGAGAGTTACCTGTCCATCGCCTCTACGGTTCCCTCTGTACTGTGTCTGATTCTCAACTTCCTCCTGGTCAACAGGTGCGTTGGCACAGAGCACTACAAAACCAAGACGCTACACCTGATATGCCCCCAGACTTTGGGTGGATTGACATGAGCACTTCTTATGCATTTACTTTAGTATTCTGTTAATTCCTTCATTGTGATCTCTGTCTTGACAATAAATGTGAACGGGACACCTGGAGACATGTGTTAAGCCCTAGAAGACATAGTAGCCCACCTGAGGATCAAAGAGCTTTTTTGTTTGTTGTGGCACCCATTGCACTCCAAACCATCCCTGGAACTCCATGTTCCTTCCCTATGTTTTTGTATTGACAATAAAGGAGTCTTTCTCAGGGACACATCAACACTCAGCTAGGAGGAGCTGGGGATTGAACTAGCAACACAAACTTTCGGTTACAAGACAACTGCTCTACCTCCTGACCTATTAGTCAGGGGGGCCAAAACTGATATTAAAACTTTGTCAGACACTTTTTGTTACAAGCATACAACTTATCCAGTATTAATATGTAACCCCTAAACATGTGTTCTAGCCAGGTTGTCAGCTTAGAAAATGTTTTTTTGCCCATTTTAACACTATATTCTTAAAAGTGGTAAAATAGCAGATTTTTTTTTTTCAAGGAATAGTGTAGTGAAACATTTATCTGCCTTTCAGATGAGATAGCATGGATCCAGAGGGAGCTGTAATCCTAGCATCCAAAGAAAAACAAATAAGAAGAGATATTGATTGGGAAAAGAAATTAAAAAAAAAATTTGGGTTCAACCAACACCAAAACACATTGGAATTAGAGTTGCTGTACACCAAGCTACACACTCAAAGGACTTAGTGCAGTTACTTCATGCTGCTGGGCACAGCATAAGCTATGAGTCAGTGTTGAGAGCAGATACTACCATGGAAAATGAGGCTATGAAGCGATACTTTGAGAATGGTGAAGTATACATTCCACTGAACATTGTCAATGCTAGTCTCCCTGGATACATAACGTATGCAAATGACAACATAGACATAAATGAGGAGACCCTTGATGGTAAAGGAACCTTTCATGCTTCCCAGACTGCTGCTTTCAGACAAAGTAAACCTGAAGAAGAAATCCCCAAAATAATGCTGAAATCTGGGAGATCAAAGTCAGTCTCAGTTCCACCAGGGGTGTTTGAACTCAAGGATGCTAACATGGAATCGCAGAAGCCCCCTCCAAAATTTCATGGATCAGTTACACCCGAGATGTATTATTCAGACGCACAACTAACTAAACAATCAAAGAACCAAGATCTTGCCTGGATTATATGCAAACTACAGAACACAGATAATCAGGTTGTTCCATCTTGGAGTGGCTTCAACCACTTTATGTCAAAATCAGATCATCCAAAAACAGTAGCTGGAATGATGCCTATCATAAATTATCCAGCACATGACTATGACACAATTTGGACAGAGTTACAGAACTGCCACAGAATGACTACAAAACTGGGTCAAAGGTACACAATCATAACCATTGATGAGCAGCTCTACTGCAAAGCAAAGATGCTTCAGTGGCACCACCAAAAAGAGTGTGAGGATATTATTATTCTCTTGGGTGGCTTTCATGCTGAGATGAACTTTTCAAAGGTCATTGGACAGCATCTTGCTGATTCTGGATTGAGGGACATTCTTGAGGAAAGTGGTGTGTTCGGAAAGAACACAGCTGAAAACATCATGAAGGGAAAGGGATGGAACCGTGTAGCCCGTGCACACAAACTTACCTTTGAAGCACTTTGGAGAATATTGTGGCCAACCTTTCTGCAATGGGTGGATGACAATGATAGCACAATAGACAACAGTTGCCTCGAGTTGGCAGATGCACTCTCCGAACACATACGATGTGGAGAAATCGAGGCAGCTGCAGCATGCTATGAAGATCTTGTTCTGAAAGTTGGAGAGGTTCAGGATCTCCTTGCTGAGTTTGACAAGGCTAATGAAGACAAACCAACATTTATCTTCTGGCGGCGACACTACATGGACCTTGTGTCTATTCTCCTGGCATTCACATGGGCACTGAGATGTGAGCACTGGAAGCTTTACATATCTGCCTTCAAGATCATGATGCCCTGGTTTGCTTCATATGATCACAACCACTACACAAGATAGGGTGCTGTATTCATTAGGGATGTGTCAGATTATTCGATTATTCGTTCCCGAGGGTCAAAACCGATTTTTTAACATTTGGACCGTTAACATTTTTTCAAAAAAAAAACAAAAAAAAACACGCGTCCGCGTCCGTCCGTCCCGCGGACCCTGCTATAACGTATGCATTACAAGATTCTACAGAATCTCACGCCAGCGAAAACCCAAAAGTTGGCAGCCCTGCTATTAGTTTTTTTTATTATTATTAAGTGTGGAAGAGTGTGGAGAGTGTGGAACGGGGAGAGCGTCTGACGTCATTCAACAGCGCATTGTGTAATTACGTTTACTGCGCGTAGGGCACCAAGTAAGGTTGATAACTATTACATTACAATTTTCAAAATATATAAATTAATAACGAACAGGTCCACCGTTGTTATTTCGCATCGGAGCACCCAATGCGAACAGGTCCACCGTCGTTATTTCGCAACCCCCCCCCCGCCAACAATCGAATATTCGATTATTCGTTCATACCACCTACTGATTATTCGACCATGAAAAATTTGACTTTTTCCACATCCCTAGTATTCATAGCAGCCATGGAACATCTTGCACAGACGGCACCACGGGTCTACCAGGGCTTCCTAGATGGTGATTTTGTAGCCAAAGAGGCCAAACACAGCTTTAACAAGGTGCCATTTGATCTTTGCCTTGAGCACATCAACAAAACCGGAAAGGTTGCTGGAGGATTGGTAGGCATCACTCGAAATGAGACAGCTAGAAACCGTTGGTCCATCACCTACAATGAACGTGCATCTTTAGTACAAGGACACTAGATCCCTGTTTGGACTGACACATGATGGAGAAGATGATGAAGACAACCACAAAGACTGCCTTCCATCAAGAATCAGAAGGGATAATGATGATGTCATTCAACTTGTAGACCATTTTCAGAGATATCCTGTCTTCCAACTGGAGAATATGTATGAGTTGGTGTCTTTGACAACCAGGGATGTTGCTTCAGAAGATATACTGAATGACTGATCACATGCTGCAGAGACTGAGAAACAAATGGTAACTGAGCTGGTGAAAAAAAGAATGAGCACAATGAACACAAACTTCCATAACGGCCTCACTAAGAGAAAACTCAAAACATTCTCAAATCAGATAGCAAACTTGGAAAACTCAACTCCACGGATATTTTCCGTCGCATCATTGTATCCATGGACAGTGGCAGAGGTTAACATAGATGGGCTTCTCCAAGAGAAACTGTGTGCAATCCCCCTCTCACTTGCCACAACAGAATCAGTGCTCAGACCTACTAGCAAAGCTGCCTTAGCCACCATACTACAAGCTGGTGCAAAACAGACAGGGCTAAGTCCATCTCTTGTGAGAACATGCACTATCATTGATGGGATGGCTTTAGTAAGAGCAATAGGAAAACCAAAAAATGCATCAACCTTTGGGGAATATGCTGACATTTTCATACAGAGAGTGACTGGCAATCTACATGGGAACATTACTAGAGTGGATCTAGTCTTTGATCAGTACCTACAGAACTCTATAAAGGCTGGAACAAGAGCAAAACGCAGCACTACTCTGCGAAAAATTTGCACCATTGTCAGTACTTATGTAAAGATACCAGCTAACTGGAATAGTTTGATTGAAATGGACGAAAACAAGGCCAACCTGACACAATTCATTTCAATTGAACTTGAAAGGCATGTCATTCAGTGTGGTCTTGAAATTGTAATAAGTGGGGGATTTGATGATTCTGAAAAAGTGGCAACGGCAGCTGGGATTGATGTTTCCCACCTACGGGCTGCACATGAAGAAGCAGATACCAAAATCAAAGGGTATGAGAGGCTCATCATTCAGTGCAGAGACACAGATGTACTGTTGTTGCTTCTTGTGTTTGCACACCTGTTGAGCCCAGAAATTTGGATGAAAGCAGGAACTGCTAAGGAACCACGCTACATTAAAGTGCATGATGTTAAAATGTCAAATGAAATTCTGAATGGTCTGTTGGCATTTCATGCCATCACTGGATGTGACACTACCAGTCAGTTCACTGGAATAGGGAAAAGGATGGAGTGGAAAGTGTTCCAGCAGTGCCCTCATCTTCTCCACAACTTTGGTGAGGATGAAGTACCAAGTCCAGCTATTCTATCCTCAGCAGAACAGTTTGTCTGCAAACTTTATGATCCAAAAACGACCAGCACTTCAATCCATGAAGTTCGCTGTGCCCTGTTTCGGAAAGTGAAAGCCAATGTGGATACTTTACCACCAACTCAGGATGCCTTGTCTCTGCACATCATGAGGGCCAACTATCAAACAAAGGTTTGGAAACAGTCACTAGTGACCCATCCACAGTTGCCCTCACCAACCAGTTGTGGTTGGCACATGAAGGACGGAATTCTTGTCCCCCAGCTTTTAACCAAAGAACCTGTACAGGCCAGGTGCTTGGAGCTGACGATATGCGGATGCAAGGAAAGTGGAAGTCAGTGTAGTAGCAGGCAGTGCCGATGTCGAAAAAGTGGAATATTTTGCAGTGGGGCATGTGGGTGTGCCTGTGCAGCTTGGTGCAAGAATACTCAGTATTATTTGGCATGATAATTGTTTTTCCTGTTTTGTAGATTAGATTTATATTATGCCCTTGGGGTAAGTCACTTTTGTATTGGGAAGGTATTCATTATCAAAACAGTAAACTCTTCTTTTGTGTCCCTGACCAGGACTGAGACTGAGCACATGGACATGGTCCCTGGATGCCTCCTGTTGGCTGCCTACCTGAGTGCCACTGCTTGGAAGGGGAAAAACATACCTTTGCCATATGACTATTTTTATTACTATTTTTCATATGAATATTTTTGTCGTAATAACTATTACATAGTTATTACGACTAACTAGTTAATAATCCCTAACCCTAAATGAGGGAGAGAGCAGTAAATATAGTGATTTGTCAATGAAATATAATTTGTGTTACAACCTGGTACATTAATGAAGTCCAATAGCACCATAGACCACCATCTAGAGTTCTACATTTCCGCCTGGACATTTGAGTATTGTAACTTGTGCAGCACTGCACTGTCTCTCCCTACAAGCTTTAAACTTGGCATTACTCATTTCCATAGATAGGGGTACTGATTTATAGAGGTTTAGTTTCCAAGCTGATATTCACTTTGAAAACTGGTTCTCTTTAGGCGGAGATTGTTTTTTCATGTTCTAGTTCCGTTTTCTCTTAAACCGTACAATCAATCTGACACTTCAGCAGACATCCCATAAGTGTAATCTTTCATTTGATACCACATGTTATGTATATGGTCTTTGTGGTTGTGGAGATATTCACACATTTATTGTTGGCATGTCGTATTGAGAAGGAAACCAAAAGATTGGCCTGAAATTGCTTGTAAAAGTCACAAAAAAAAGCTGGACAACCACCCTAATATCTTACCTATGGGTGTCATCTAACTAAAAAAAATGGGTGACAGCTTGTTACAAAACATGTCTGCAAAAGTCTTAACGGAAGCCCTTTTCAGAATTTGCCCCCTGACTATATGCCTTTGTTTTCCTTTTCTATTATTTTATTTCATTGTATGACAATGTTTCGATGTGAAGCACTTTGAGTGTGCATTTTATGTGATAAGTGCTATAAAGACAAAATGGCCTTGCCTTAAGGTCTATGCGAATACAATGGCCTTTAGCATGGGCGTAAGTTTGGTTTGAAATGTGCTGGGGACAGAGACGCATTCGGAAGTATATTTTCAGAAGTGCTGGGTACAATGAGGATGCACTCTTTTTTTCTCTCTTTATTGCCGCCGGTAATGAAAGGTTCTGAAAGACGGCATACCCTAATTACTAAGGAATAAAATGTATACAAAATCTGTCTGGCAGGTTTTATGAAGAAAACGTTTCCAAAAAGCATCGGACATATGACCCACTATGTTCTGCTCCATGTAGGCCTATCCAATGTTGACAACAACGTGACATGATATGGCTAAGCTAACAACATAAACAAGAGGAGCTAGGAAAGGAAATTAACTGCGTGTTTAAGTTCAGAAGGGCCAAACGTGTGGCTACACACAGCACTACAAAAGTCGTCAAGATTGAAGAAAAAATATATTTGTTGCACAGCTGAACGCTGTATCACATCATGAGCTGGCTGTTTTCAATTCACAACACGCATTCCATCAAAACTAGCCTACATCAGGCATTCGGACCCAAACGCATGCACTCCCCACAATTATTCCAGAATTCAAGCAAAGCAAGAATGACCAAAAGTCACTTTGTGTCAACAAGAGACTGACTCCTCAATTGCGAAGTTAAAACAGCCGAACACTTGAATACAAAAAACAAAAGATCTCGCCACAGCACCAGCAAATCTTAGGCAATAAATATTGCGTCTTACCTTACCTATTTATGTGGCGGTGGTATGCAGATGCATCCTGTGGTGTAGCCTACCACATCCATTTAGTTCAACAGGTTTAACCTGTTGAACTAAATGGATGTGGTAGGTTACACCACTACACCACGATAATATCGTTCTGATACTGTCCATGGTACTAGCAACCTGCTCTGGTGCTTTTTACCTATATATTCAGACTAAGTAAGGGATAATGTATAGAATAAGCCCCGACAGGGCGACCAGGACCCCGATGCGCAGCGAAGGTGTCTTGCTGCCCACTGAAGGGGCTTAATTTCGATAATGACCGGCAACGGTCCATACATTATCCCGTTTATTACACGGCTACGTGCCAAAACGAAAAAAAATACATCACATGGTGTCTTTTTACAATTTATTTGTTACCAGCATTCGTAGTGGTTGATCAGCAGAGAAATAGTCCGCCAAAGGCGTTGACGTCGCTTAGCAACGGAAGACGCCGTGGTTGAAAAGTTACCGGACTACTCGAGGGGTGATGCCAGAGACGTCATTATAGGCAAAAAGTCCTTTGTTTTCCATGCCCATGCAATGGAACGGAGCGTTTCACGGCATTGAGGAGACCCGTGTAATAATCCATAATAATTTATGGATTACCTTGGGTGTCATGAAAGGCGCCTCTAAATTAAATGTATTATTATTATAATTCAACTCAAATTTTTTTTTTTTACAAGTGGTGGGGACAAAATGATACGAAATCTGGTGGGGACGCGTCCCCGGCGTAATCGACGCCTATGGCCTTTAGTCAAGTAACATTTTGCTGGTATTGTTCAACAGAGTGTCCCCGCGAACGCGCGTCCTGTCGTCCCTGGGCGTGATCCTGCTGCTGTTCATCCTCACCACGGTCCTGGTGAAGGTGGACGTGTCTGAGCACCAGCAGGCGTTCTTTGCGGGCACGCTGGCCACCGTGGCCGTGGTCAGCGGCGCCTCCAACCTGTTCACCGGCAGTATGTTCGGCATCAGCGGCCTCTTCCCGATGAGGATCTCCCAGGCCCTAATATCAGGTACCAGTCCGGCTGCTAGGCGCCCAACACCCAACTGTAGGATGTAGGCCATCAGAATGTTAAAGGGGCACATATTATACCACCAGGTGTGAGTTTGATTAGCCTTACAAGCAGTTTCGAAAATCGGCCCATATGACGTCACTAGTGGGCGTGTCCACCTAGATCTGTGCTTGATAGATGAGCAACGTTTGTTACAGTCCACTGGTATGGGTAGGCTGGTAGACTGATACCTGGTGGTATAATACGTCCCCTTTATCACTATGGTTTTGAATGCTCAGGAAATTTGACCTTGTCTAAAGTGTGATTGATTTTTATCTCAATGAGCCTCATGTGGTTTATTAAAAAGAAAAATTCTTTTAATGATAATATCTTTATTTATACAGCACTTTTTTCAAAATAGAGTTACAAAGTGATTTACAAAACAACCAAACAATACAAATATCTAAGAACAAGTAAGTCAAATGTCAATACATGCATATGATTACAATGATACATAAGACAACAACAAAAATACAATAGATAAAAAGTAAAAAAAAGTCTTCAAAAGCTTTGCGGTACAAGTGCGTCTTCAGGGGGGACTTAAAAGATGTCACTGAATCGGCTAGGCTAACCTTATTTGCTCAGGCAGTGCATTCCAAAGTTTAGGAGCTAAAACAGAAAAAGACTTGTCCCCTTTAGAAACAAGGCGGGACTCAGGAATTGCCAGTAGACCTTTGCCTAACAAACCTTAATGGTAGATTGGGACAATAGGGCACTGGCATTTCAGTGATGTAGCTAGGGCGAAAGGTCGTTGAGAGCTTCAAAAGTTTGCAATAAAAATTGTACATCAATTCTCCAGTCAATTGGGATCCAATGGAGTGATGCAAGAATTGGAGGAATATGTTCTCTCCTGCTGGTTCTGTTTAGGAGCCTGGCGGTAGAATTCTGTACTCTTTTTGAGGCCTGTGTGTGGACTTTTGGGTGGGGCAGGTGAAGAATGCTGCAATAGTCCAGGCGTGAGGAGATGAAGGAATGAAGTCTAGAACTAATTTGTTTTCTGAGCAGAAGCTTTGATCTAAAGTCACTGTGAATTGAGTTCTAGATGTGTCATTGCTCATCATCAACATTATTAAGTTATGTTCATTTTGGAAAATGAAATTCTTGCAACTGAGCCATTCTTTTGGTTTGGATGAAGACATTCATGGGTTGTCTTGCTAACGTGCCTTCCCTCCTCCCTCCTCCAGGTCAAGCCATGGGCGGCACGCTGACCGCTGTGGCGGCCATCCTGGACCTGGCGGCCACGGAGGAAGTGACGGCCAGCGCCCTGGCCTACTTCCTGACCGCAGACGTCTTCATCGTTATCTGCATCGTCACATACCTCCTGCTGCCCAGGCTAGAATACGCACGGTCAGTGGAGAAATATATAATTACAAATAAAAGTTTTCCTTATATTTTTTCTTAGATTTTTAATTATTCATACTTTTAACACGACTTATCTTTTCATATATATATATATATAGATAGGTATTTTATGTATCTGCTGCTCTTATAATCTCACAAATCAGATAATAATAATCATAAAGTCTTATGACAGAAAGCTTGAATCTCGTTGAACGTCGCACATTCTTTCACTTCCTGTGTTTCGACCAATCCTGTGGCTTGAGACCGGGCTCTATAAACACGTCTCTGTTGACACGAACTTAGCCAGCAGGAGTACGATGTAAGTGTCTGTAAAGGTTTCTAAACAACATTGGGTGGACTGACCACTTTAGAAACACACGCAATCCCGTTCTGAAAGCTACTCTGCAGTGAAACAGGAAATGAGGCGTAAAGGGCCGATTATGTTCCCAAGCTCACGCAAAGACCAGGCAGACGCTTCGACGCACTCATGACACCTTCATGGTTCTTCGTTGGGTTTAAGTAAGCGGACCAATCACAGCCCTTGCTGCGTTGCCTCGACGGAAGGTTAACATTTTCGTGGAGACGCACGTCAGGCCCTTGCGGTGGACGCAAGGTCATAACGGGCTCCGTAACCCCCCCCCTTGCGTTGCGGGAACGTAGGGACCGTAATCAGCCCTCAACTCCGCCCCTTGCAGTTTCTGGTTTCCTGCCCAGGCCCTTAACAACCCGATTTCCTTTGGGGGGAGGAGGAATGAATAATAAAGTACCACTCTTTTACTACCCGACAGACACTACATTTCACTGGCCAAGTGCAGCGGGCCGTGCCCGTCCCCGGCCAGCAGCAGCCGTCTCTGTGCCCCCGCTACTGCCCATCCTGCGAAAGGTGTGGATGCTGGGCCTGTGCGTCTTCTACGTCTTCTCCGTGTCCATCATGGTGTTCCCGGCGCTCTCCTCGGGCATCCAGTCGGTGGACAAGGACTCGGGCAGCCCCTGGACCAACACCTACTTCGTGCCCCTCAGCTCCTTCCTGCTGTACCAGACGGCCGACTTCTGCGGGCGGCAGGTGACGGCCTGGCTGCAGGCGCCTGGTCCCACCAGCAGGGTACTGCCCGTGCTGGTGCTCTGCCGCACCTTGATGCTGCCCCTCTTCATGTTCTGCAACTACCAGCCGCGGGACCACCTGCACACGGTGCTGTTTGACAACGACCTCTACCCCATCGCCTTCAACTGCCTGCTGGGCCTCTCCAACGGATACCTGGGCACCCTGCCCATGATCTACGGCCCCAAAGTGGTGCCCCGGGAGCTGGCCGAGGCCACGGGGGTGGTCATGTCCTTCTTTCTCACCCTGGGGCTGGCGGTCGGCTCGGCCTGCTCAGTGCTCATCGTACACGCCATTTGAAAAGGCAAGAGGGGACTCGTACTTACAAGAGCCGTTCTGAAATGTTACTGTGGCACCCCCTGCTGGACTTTAATGGAACACAAAATAGTATTGGCACGGTACGTGTGTATTTAGTTTAACCGTTTCATTTATGGCGCATTTCCACTAGCACGGCTCCGGCGCGCTATTTGCGTGTTTCCACTAGCACGCAGTACCTGCAACCGGGTACATTTTTGGTATCACCTCAGCCCTGGTTCCAAGCGAGCCGAAGTGTTACCAAAACGTGACGTCAGCCGACTGCCTTCCACTGATTGGCCGATGAGTGTCGTCACTGGAAGCGTCATAACCGTGCGACTTTTCAATAGTGTTTTGTCTCGCGGCCCGGAGTCTTCTCTGGCTCTCTTCTCTTGCCTTCTGTGCGACAAAAAGCCACAGGGTGAGCAGCAACACGATCGCCTCCAAGTCCTCCATGCTGTCCTCTGATGTTATTGTTCTGGTTTTCCGGATTTGTACGTTGCTCGGCGCCGTGTAAATGACGTCACAGCGGTTTTGCGCAGCCGTGTTATGACGACCCCGCCCACGTCGAGGAGGCACCAGTTGGGGAAACAACCAAACCGAGCCGTATAGAGCCGAGCCGTGCTAGTGGAAATGCGCCATTAGTTGCAGATTCATCGGTGTGAAGACAGTGTGCCTCGTAAATGAGTCATGACTGGGAATTCAGCAAAAGGTCAAACTACAAAATCCATTTATATTGGCTGCTCCTATGCCATTAATACTAGGGTGCACATTAATGGTCTTGGGCTTTAGAATCACTTGAAGGTCCTCAAATGTAGCATTAAATAAATGTTACATTTCAGTAATTCATATTGTGGGGTTATGTTTTAATGATTGACATGTACTTGCGCACGTTTTGATAAAGATATTTTAAGTACAAAGTTAAGTCATTCTTTGTTATCGAGATTCTTACGCTTGGATTTAAATGAAAGCAGTTCTTGTACAACTCGCCGAACTACAAAGCTTTCATAACTTTTGTACTTGTAATGCACCCAGTCATTTTGTAACTAACTTTCAGCTGCAGCCCCCCCAAGTGAACTGAAACAGACCCACGTCCATTTAGATAAGCAGTCTTCTGTCCCTAGGGTGAAAGAACACTTTACAAATAATAGAAGCTGTTAAACATTAACATTTTTCCCCCCCACACATTCTTAAAGCAACGTTTTTGAATGAAATCAGACAATGGTGAAAGTGTTAAAGATATTCTGAAAATCCAATCATTTTAATTCAAGTGTTAAAATTTAAACCAATCACCTGACATGCCTTAAGATAAGACGCCTCCACTGATGAACAAACAAGAATCTTACACTAAGTCAGAAATCGAATATACACACAAGACTGTTGCAGGAACGTACAAACAGGAGGTGAAGGGTGGGCTGTGTTGGCATTACCATATTCAACATCACGGCTGGACAAAGAATATAAACAGTTAACTCTTGGATCAGAGTCAGTCGAACTGCTAAAACCTCAGACCCTAAACATTGTTAATTAGCTTACCAATAAGCCAGCTATAAGGAGAGTTGTGGTCACAATGTTACATGCCTTTTCTTTAGAATACTTCAGTTACAGACACAGACACCGACAAACAAGTCGTCCACATTGCAAGAAGGTAAGCTCCAAACCCCTACCCACGCCCATCAATCAAAAAAAAAACAAAGATGCAAGCCTCCACATTAAAGGCCATTTCCTCCCCAAAACCCCAACCTTCCCTCAACGCTTCAAGGCATTTCACAAACAAATAAAGACTTGGGATAAAAAAAAAAAAAAAGATTAAAATTGAAAGCAGCTCTACAGTGTTTCATCTTTATTACCTAAAGACACAAAGTGGAAAATTCAAGAGTCTTCATCGTTTATACCCAGACGTGACGCTTGCAGTGAGCCACCGCCTGAAAGACAAAAGCCAACGGGTTAAAACACCAGCCCCACACCCCACACTTCACCGTTAAGAGGACTGCCGTGCTGCCGCCCCACTACTCACATTGCAACGGTTCGCCGTCTCCACGTTCTTGCACCAGAAGGCAGGACCCCAGCTGCACTCCTCCACGCCCAGGAGCTTCTGCCCTGCTTCAGGGCACGCTCCCACTTTCTGTTAAGACACCACCACGGCAGACATCAGTATGGCAATACACAAGCAGCTGCCCCAACACGCCCAGCTTCTACGAGTCAATTTATCATGTAGCTGAACTCCCACCCTCCTGGTAATAATGTCAGGGTACACGGACACTAGCGATTTAAATAAATCTCAGAGACTATCATAGATTACAATAGTCACGCCCCGGTCCTCACCATGCACACAAAGTCTGGGTCCATCATCTGGAGTAGCAGCTGAACAAGCATGGGCTCGTACTGCTGAACGAGCTGGTCACACTGTAGACACAGGAGGGGTCTTTAGAGTCGGAGCTAGGTACACAAGGAAAAGCTCACGACAGAGAGGAAGGATAACGCCGAGGCACCGCACCTCTGTCTGGACAGACGCGGGGAGGAAGTTGCACACTTTCCTCACGGCCGCCTCGATCTGGGCCTCGGTGGCATTCTGCTCCAGGATCCCGTCCACGTAGCGCACGGCCATCTTGCACACGTCGCAGTAGCCGCCCGTCGTGTAGCTCGCCAGGTCCAGCGCTGCTGCACATCGGAAACACTATACTTATGCTTTTTGTTTTACATGCACTCCAACGTTTGGATTGAGAGGAAATGTGCATGCAAAGTACTATACAGTTTATGAATTCTAGGCCATAAAAACAAAACTTTCAGTCCTTCTGAAAGTATTTCCTTTGAAATTAAGCCAACGCTTTTAACCAATACAAGTTGCTACACATGAATAAGGAAGAGGTTAGGCATCCTACGCTAGGAGGCAAGCTAGACATAGGGAATCAAACCCTCTACCCTTCAGCTGGGCCTCAAACCAACCCTACCCACGTGACTGTCCAGCCCACGGGGTGGGTCACCGGTTTGAAAATTGTATTCAACGTTTAAACCCTCAGAACAGAACCAGGAAGCGACGGGAGCTCACGGATAAGGCTGCGGTGGGCGCCCTTGCAGAGTCCAAGCACGGTGCAGATGGTCTTGGGGTCAGCCTGCTGGACCAGCAGCTCGATGATGGCCTCGCCGTAGGCCTCGATCAGGTCTTTGCACTGAGCGGTCAGGGTGGCGGGCAGCATGTTGCACACCTTCTCCACGGTGTGAATCACCTGCGCCTGAGGAGATCAGCAACA
Organism: Melanogrammus aeglefinus; assembly: GCA_900291075.1. Lineage (NCBI taxonomy): Eukaryota > Metazoa > Chordata > Actinopteri > Gadiformes > Gadidae > Melanogrammus > Melanogrammus aeglefinus. The sequence goes on from OLKM01000335.1 coordinate 33,203, forward strand.
ACAGGTCGGACACACACCTACATGATGTGCTGCAGACATGCACGCCAAGGACACCCACCCACCTCTGTGGTCTCGTCTTCCAGCATGCCCTCCACCTCCTTCATCACAAACTCACAGATGGCACACTGGGGGGCCTCCTTGTTACGAACCATGGGCTGGAGGAGAAACGGCAATGTATAAAATAACCAGCAGAGGGCGAAACACACACACACGTTTTTTTTTTTTTAAACACATTTCTTAATGTGGACGTTTGCATTTTTTAAATTACACCAAACCTGCCAGGATTATTTCACAGCAGGTCAGATTCGCAATATAAACGTTTTAAAACATGGCTCCGACGTTGCCACACCTTTTTCAGTTTCTAAAAAGGTCCGGGTGCGTCTCACGAGGAGGGCGGAACGCCGGCCCTCCCCGGACTTACCTTGGCCTGCTTGAGCGCAGAGTCCAGCTTGGTGGCGGGGACGAGCTTCTGCAGAGGGACGGCCATGGCGGGCTGCAGCTTCATCATGGGAGTGGACTTGATGGACGCTGAGCAGAAGCCTACGTGGGTGCAGACGTCCTTGGGTTCCTGTGGGCAGGGGACATGAAAACATTAAAGTCACGACAGAGGTGGACATCGAGTGCCTCACGAGTCATGGATCCCTTTAAATAAACCACAGGCAACCCAGCATGCAAAGAGCCATGCCCCGCTTTGTTATTTAGACAAATGGCCTTTACAACTCCATCCCTCTCCAACTGAGAAGGCGCAGCAGCATGCAGTTCAAATGGGGGAAAACTCACTCAAATACAAATATACCCCGTTAGTTACACAAACTAGGTCGAGTTAATCTAAATTAGTAAACCACTGTTTGTCCAAAAACTGGTATGAGTAGGGGAGGGTTGGGTTTAGTAAGTTACAGTCAAAACTGGAACTCATGCAGGATGGGGTGAGCTGCTCTAAGAGTGAGGGCCAAGAGGAAGCCAGAGCCAAAGGGGAGAAGGAGAGGCCGATCACAGCGAGACCTACCTGTTCCTGGGAAGCAGCAAACATGAACCCAGGAGGGAAGAAACGGAGCAGGAAGACGGATGAACAGATGGGTGTGAAAATAATGTTCAAAACAAATACAAGTGATTAAAGAGAGTGATTAAAAACGGAGGCAAAGGGAGAAGGGGTCGTAACAGAATGGGCTTCATTTCACGAGCCATTAGTATCAGGAACCGTTTCATTTAGCTCAACTTGGGGGTATTTCCGAATAAGCAGAAGCATCATTTCAAAAGAAAAATGCAAGCAGACAAAGACCTACCATAGACAAGAGTTGCTGGATAACAAGTGAGGCGTATTGGCTGATGTACTGCTTGCACTGCAAAGAAAGGAACCAAAATGCAGTGTCATCACACAGAGTAAACAAAAAATATGGCCTCAGTTATATCCCTCAAGGTTCAAACGAGGCACCGTGTCGACTAAGCGCTCCGGGCCCTTACCAGATCAGCCATTCCTGGGCCCAGGAGTTCACACTGGCTCATGATCTGCTCGATCAGAGAGTTGACGAAGCTCTCGTTGGCCTTGGCTTGCTGCTGGGTGTCGGTCAGGAACTTGACGCAGTCCTCGCACACGGCAGAATCCCCCTGGAGACACAAATCTGTTAAACGCCATTTAAAAATGGACTGCATTTACACATCGCTTTTATCCAAAGCGCCCGACATTCACACGCCCAGCGGTGTCACCCCTGCACGGCGATAGCCAGCTCGTCTGGAGCAGTTGGGGTTGGTTAGCCTTGCTCGGGAACACCGCGACACTAGGCTAGGAGGAGCCGGTGTTCAAACTAGCAACCCTGCGGTCGCTAGCCAACCCGCTCTTCCTCCTGAGCTACTGCCGCCATGCACCCTCAATCCACACGCGAGTGCGACGGGTAGCTCCACAATGGAAAGGGAGGTGGAGTTGTGCGCAGCTTACCAGAGGTGCAGCCTTCGGTTTGGGGACCTCCTGTTTGGGGGCCTCCTGTTTGGGAGACTCCTGGGGAAACAGGAGCTGGGGCACGTTGAGGAGGAAGGGGGAGACATGCTGGGCCAGGTCCAGCGCAGGGATATCGTTGGACTGGATCTGCTTCAGGTACTGAGCCATGACCAGCTGCTGGGAGCGGCACAGCCCCATGGCTGCGCAGGCCACACCGGGATCCTCCTGAAAACACAGACCCATGAGTCGAGACCCCTCAAAGCACCGCCGGATCAGGCGCCGTCCTGTATGCTGACGCCGGTGGTAAAAACCATTCTGATTTTATAGCGCTGCTCTATAATAAATATGAGTTGCATCATGTTAACAATAAAAATGTCTAATAAAATCATATTAAAGTATTATATTAGATGAGGCTCAACAAAGCAATGTCTTGCTGACATTACTGTATAATAACAAACCTAAATTCTAGTTCAACATTGAAGGACACATATTTGTCCAGTGTCACAATGCTAAAAAAGACAGTTAATCAACCGTTGCGATACTAAAGATTCAGGGGGAGTCACACACACACAACGTTGTTAGTCATGTGCAGAAGCAGTGTTGCACAAAAAGGTCCCTGTTTCCAAAGAAGAGGCCCGACTCACTTCTCCATCAATGGCCTTGATTCAACAGTATCCACTTCTCCTCACAGACACTTCTCCTTTCATTTAACTGCCCCCACTTTCATCTCAATTGATGACAAAAAACGAAAAATAATACGGGGGATGCAGTCACTCATGTCGAGAGGGCTGCCATTCTAGGACTGTTTTAAGTTATGGTTTACTCTTGATTCCTATAGAAAATACAGGGGATGGTAGCCTAGTATTCGACTCTCAAATGAGGGCGTGTCTGCAGACCAGCTGCAGGCATTATTTAGTGAGAGGCCCCAGCAGCTACGTCCAAGACCGGCTGGTTCCTCTTGGCCCTAGCCGGCCTTGTATGGTGGCCTTGTCTGTAACTCACCAGTTCTCCAGTGATGATCCCAATGATGATGGGATAGTAGCTGTCCACCAACTCCTTGCACTCAGCAGTTAAAGCCTTGTCGGGGATCAGCTGGCATGCCTTCTCCAAGTAGCCCAGGATATCCCCCTGAAATCCGTTTTTTTTTTATGTTGTCAGACACCTTTTGTACATCCCACTTTGTGGAATTAAATATATCTCACACGTTGGTCATTAACTAACTCCAGGTGTTTTCAGGAGGACACTTCGCCCATCTCACCTGAGTGGCGTTGTCCTTCAGCAGCTGTTCCACCACCATCAACACTTCCTTACACAGGTCACATGGCACGGCTTTCTACAACACACAACAACAAGCCTTTCAGAACAACGACTGCAGCACAGCATAAACACTGTTCAGTCGGTCAGTTAGGAAGAAAAAAAGAGGAAGGATTTGGAAATAATCCCGATAGTTTAAAGAGATGAAGAGAAGCAAGCCCACATATTAACAAAAGACCACAGCCACTACATATATACAGGGTATTCAACATTTACATTTACAGTATTTAGCAGACACTTTTATCCAAAGCAACTTACAATAATGGAGGTGGAACAATACATCGCCGTCAGTACAGTAAGGTATATGCATTGAGGTTCAACGAGAGTACACTTGTTAAACTGGGGCACGCCCATCACTTTTATCACAGCTACAATGTGGGAGAAGCAGGTGCGTGTCCCACCATCTGGGGCTGGTTCCACACGTTCTGCTGGCAGTGGGTCACCGCGCCGCAGATGGACGCAGTCTTGACATTCTGACACCAGTAGGGGGGTCCACGAGCACACTGCTCCATGCCGAGCAAGGGGGTGGCGACCGCTGAAAGGCAGAGGGAGATAATCAGCTTGAGACTCGATGCAGGTTTCTCAAGTTTAATCAGACGGAGAACCAGATGCGATAAAACTACTCAGCAGAAGGCAGGGTGTTGGTTTTTATATCGACAAACTCAGGATCATGTGCATGCATTTCTTGCCACGTAACCCCTGGAGAAACATCGACCGAATGCATGATGTGCAAATAGTATGTTTGTTGTTAACCCGTCTGCAGATAACGGAGTTGTACATTGCCATTTGATTGCAACTGAAGGTTTAAGAGGAAGCAGGTACATGCTTGAGTCAACAAAACAATAGCAAAGCTCACATGACAACTACATAACAAGATTGGTTCCCATTTCACCAAGAGAATTATTATTAGAAAAACCTTTAACACAAATGGCAAACTTCTAGTTTGAGGATGTAACAATACAAATGAGGAACTACCCATTTTTCTTTCATTAAGGTTGAACTTCCTGGTTTGCAAAATGTATGGGAATAAATAACTTCCCACAATGACTACAAAAAAAAAAAAGCATAAAGTAGAATATCAGTCCACCAACACCCCAGGCTTAAAAGAGAAGCCCATAAGAGTCCAAGACTTGTCTCTGCATGTTCTTAACAAGGGACGGGATCCTCTTGATTCATGTACATATTTTCTCATCTGAACCACCAGTTTAAGAATTAAGACAAAATGCTTCATAATGTGAAGAAACATGTGATTTTCCCTCTTACAATGTCCATAGAACATTAACGTTTTCACACAACAGCACAGCCCATTATATAAATATTTGACCGTGTGAGACTGACTGACATCTTATCATAAGAAATCAACATTGGTTCTGCAGCACAGATAACAAAAACGCTCATTTAGAAACACAAAGGACAAACTGCATGAAACTCAAGTATCAAGTCTTTTTTTTTTTTCCTTTTAGAGAATTAAACTAGTTTGGTTTAATGGAGATACAGTTTTAAGGATTCGGTCTAACCCGAGGTTCATTATTGATGAAGCGACACTTCCTGTATTGTGGGAACATTTCGTCCATGCAGCTAAACAGCTGAGTAACGATCCTCCGTTCACAACCAGTATCATCCAAATAGTCCACATTACAGAAGACGATTCAAAACATGTGAATATCCACTAGATCATTGTAATGTCCAAACTCTGAGTACTTGTTCACCGTCATTCTAGAGCTAATCAGCTCCAACCAGTGGCTAACGTTACTAACCACAGCTAACTGTTACTAACCAGCTCCACCAACGAAACCATCAAGGAGATACTATCTAAACAACTTATTTAGGGCTCGACAATCTTCTGAGACTTTAAAAATTTATAAGAATCCTAAAAATCATTCGCGATGCAGCAAGTCAACAGAGCAAAAGATTGCAGGGGGGTTTCTTCATGGACAACAAACTAGTTAGCTTATCTTAGCTTCCCAAACCACAATCAATGGCCGTGCTTCGTTCACTGCTTTCCTTCACTAACCACACGTATCCGTGTTAAATTGAACACCAGTAATTATACTTTTCTGTAGTTTCTATACGTTTATTACTTAACCCGAGGATCGCCCTAACGCGTCATGTTGTCGCACTAAACAACCCCGGGTTTGTTACACAACCGCAACACGTTTATGAAACCTTTTTTCTTTTTTTTTCTGAACAAATTAATCAAAACGCATCTCATATTACCTGAAGACACGAAAAGCAGAGCGAGAAGCAGCATGACTGCGCAGTGCTGGGGCGATGAAAGATGCTGGGTGTTTAATCGGGATGGACGCGGTCTCTTGCAATGCACCGCGGAGGCCTTGTTGTTGCTTTTATGATGGCTCACCGTCAGGTGACTCCGTCTCGAGACATGTGACGCGCGCCCCCGCTTCCATCTGTCTGGGCGCGCGCGCGCCATGGAAGGGTGTGATGTGATCTCATCACTTCGTCCCTATTTGGGTTTGAGAATAATGATTGCGTGACCGATCGAACACGTGATACGAATGCATAATGAATGCAAATTGAACTGAACTCCATTTCTGCTTCTTCGTTTTAAAAAGCAGGAAATGAATTAAATTTGTTCCTAAAAGATCCAACTGTAATACTGTTCAGCTTTATACTGTTTAAGCTGTGTAATTTTTAAACGATTTTTTCAATGGTTTTCAACAGACCTTGCTTTACACTATGAGTATCTGCTCTTCGTTGCTTTATGCAGAATCAAGGATGATTAATTTCATGACGTGATAGCTTCATTTACAAGGTACATATTCCATTCTGAAAGGATTGTCAGGATTGGTTTGAGGGGTATCTGAATCAAAGTGATGGTTCAATTAGAAATGAGTGTTTTTTTTTTTTTTCCTAAACTGCTCACAACTTATGCATCCTTAAAGGTTAATTTACTTGGTAGAATTGTTGTATTCTGCAGGGTCCACCATGTCACATCTTTGGAGTTTTAGGTTACATAACATGGTCAAATTCCTTGAAAAGTGTTTGAAGACATTTTAACATATATGGTTTGCTTCATGGACATTCTTGCATTTACAGGCAAAAAGCTGAATAAGAGGAGGATTTTGGTTCCTGTTATCTCAGATTACAGGAACCTCTCGTACAATAAACCTCTGTGAGCTAAAAACAGAGTTAATGACCATGCAAAGAGGCAGCCATAAAGCCGGAAAGGTAAAATAACAAGATCACAAAGTTGCACAACCTTTTTGTAGAAGTCTTCAAGATGAGGAACATTCAAGATTTAAGAATTAGAATATTTAGTTCACTTACAATATCTAGTTTTATCACACAATACAACGAAAAAAAACTCAAAAATACAACATAAAAGATAACTTGGATTCAGCCAATTTAAATAGAAAATATTTATTTATAACAACTTCCAATTACATCAAAAATGGTGTACGAAAGGAAGCAACAGAGCAACTGATCACGCAATGGCTCTTCTGGAGGTCACACCTGCAAAAAAAACAACAAGTTAGGGCTAGGAGCTAGGGATACGGAAAACCACACTCCGGCCACTCCTCTCGTATCATTATTATTCCTATAAGATTCAGAAGCTGTTTTCGCTCATTAACTGAGGTTACATTCTTTAACTAATGGTTGTCACACACACACACACACACACACACACACACACACACACACACACACACACACACACACACACACACACACACACACACACACACACACACACACACACACACACAATCAATAATGTTTTTAACCCTCTGTGTACTGGTTCCATCGCAACATTATGTGTAGCCTAACGGTGCAATTCTGTTAAAATGCATATCATATGCCCTGGAGAATGAATGACACATTGACTTGCTGGTGTATCAACATCAGCAGCTGCTTACATTCATCTATTTACTGACGGCTTTCTGGGACTTTGATGAATCGTCCCCACAGCAGGGTCCTTTGGCCACCACCTCATCCTTCTTCAAGAGGGTCGGTCTCACTACGTCCACATCCCGGTACAAATGATCCAGCAGACCCTTATAGATGTTAGGCGCTGCGTAAAAGTCTATCAAGAAGTAGGCACCGCGTTCGTGCCGCTGGTTGTGTTTGGAGATCTTGTAGGGCAGCAGTCTCTCTCCCAGGTTCTCCAGGTCCCTGACCACGGCGCCGCGCGCCATCAAGGTCTCCACCGTCCGTCGCAGGGTGGCCACGGTCTCGGGTCTCTGCATCACCTTGAGTATTAGCGACAGTTCATAGCGAGGCATGGTTTGGGTTGTTTGAAAAGACCAACGGAGTAATGCACCGGACTCAATTGTATGATATATTTGGTGGCAATTCTAGTCGCAAGATGACATGACCATGGTTCAAAGGCGTCGGTTGTTGATGACGTAAAAGCTACGCGCCACTGTTTTTGACAAATAACATATACAACAAGAACGTGGGCCATGGAAATGTTTGCATAAAACTCTGCTAAACACGGAAAATATAATATAGATTTTTATGGTTAAAATTTGAAACTCAACCAATATCGTTATACGAGTGTGTTTAAAGGACCGGCGAGGACGTCATGACTGGGCGACCAGTGTTTCGCGCACATGCGCGTGTCGCCAGCTCCAATGCCTACACGTGAGATCGACGCGTTCCTTCCAGACCTAACGTGGTGAAGATGGCGGAGAATAAATCAGTCCCCAGCGATCTTTACAAATCCGTCTACTCCTTTCTGCTGGAGAACAAATTCGCCAAGGCGGCCCAGCAGTTTCTGAAGCAGACTAAAGTGGTACGTGCCCAAGACTCTAGTTCGGAGCCAGTAAGACGTTCGCAGCCGCGACTTGGAGAGTTGCGACTACAATGCAACTCCTAAGCTAGCTACATGCACATGTTTCCACGAGGGGTAGATGGATGTACTTGTATTGGTGTTGTATTTATGTATGCTAATAAGTCGCAACTTATTATAAATGCATACCGCCTTTTACTTGGAGGTAAAACGCCTAACTGGAATATTAAAGATGCGTGTTAACAACAAATAAGTCACAACCCATGCATCTGTACATCTATACGGGCTAATATAAGACTGTACACAAAGTACAATTACTAATAATTCTGTTTTTTCTTTAACTTTTAGAACCCGCAGGATGAAAATGAGGAGAGATTAGTCGACATCTACAACTTTTGGGCAAAGTGAGTAGCTAGTTATTGTTTCCACTTTCTAACACCGTACAATAGTAGTTCAATAGGTACGTCACGGCCTCTCCATGTTCTGTTGCATGAAAAGTCATTTACATTTAGGGCATTTAGCAGACGCTTTTATTCAAAGTGACTTACAATAAGTACAGTCATTGTCATAAGTCTGCTCCAGAAATTACTGCTCAAGCTGACCATTTCTTCACAAGATCTCAATATGTTCTATTACTAGGTCTCCCGAGGCAAAGAAACGAAAGGCAATTCCCGGCTCTGCTAAAGCCACCAATGGACCTGCCGCTAAGAAAGCGAAGGGCGCTGCAGAAAGCTCCAGTAGTGAAGAGTCCAGCGATGAGGTGGAGGCGGCTGCCGCTAAGACCGCCCCGCAGGTAAACGCAATCCTGCGTCATTAGCATCACCCAGGAACGCGTTTCAAGCAATTTAAAGTGGCTTTACCTTTTTTGTTCATTCTTTTCTTGCAGTTGTGAAAGCTGTGCCTGCTAAAGCTGCAGCTGCCAAAGCCGCATCGAGCAGCAGCGAGGATTCCAGTGAGGATGAGGCTCCACCTGCAAAGAAAGCTGCAAAGGCCACACCTGCAAAGGCCACACTGCAAAGGTAGACTGAGGGGATTGTGTTGATGCGTAAAGCTCTGCGATGGACCCACTCTGTCCATGGCAGCCTCATGGCAGCGTGTTCTGTGGCGTTAAATGCGTGTGTCGCCTGCCTGTAGGTTCCAGCCCCGACTCCTGCGGTAGCAGCAGCCAGGAAGAAGGACACCAGCTCCAGCAGTGAGGAGTCTGACTCTGAGGATGACAAGGCCCCCAAAGCCCCTGCCACAAGTGAGACATTATTACCTGAGTCAAAGTATTGGTGGCGGTTCCAGCATTACGTTGATCTAGTTCGTCTGGGCTTTATATTTAATGTATATTTATCTTGTGTGATTGATTGTCAGAACCGAAGGCTGCAGCAGCCACAACACCGAAGGCTGCTGTGGTGGCTAAAGCGGCACCGAAAAAGAAGGAAAGCAGCAGCGAGGACAGCTCTTCAGACTCTGAGGATGAGGAACCCGCAAAGGTACCTTTCACTTCCAGGCCAATCTTTTTGTTTAGATTTTTTTTCAAATGTGTATTCTGGCCCTTTCATCGGGAGCCATCGGACAAAACAAGTGTCGTCCTCACACTAGGAGCCTGGCCGTCGAGCTTATCCAGTGTATTGCTTTAGGCTGCGGTCAAACTAATCCAGTGTTACCTTTAGGCTGCAGTCAAGCCGGCGCCTAAGAAGCCTGCAGCACCTGCTAAACCTTGCTGCCGCCGCTGCAAAATCCAGCAGCGAGGACTCTTCATCTGAGGAGGAGGCGGCTCCTCCAGCCAAGAAGACCAAAGCAGGTGTGTTCCCGCTCTTTGTGACGGATGCGTTGTCATGAACGGGTGTCCTTGTGGATGCTGACCAGCTCTATCGTGTTAGGAGCGTACAGCGCTGTCCCGCCACCTGCCCCCGTTGCAGCAGCATCAGCCCCCCCACCCAAGGCCAAGGACGACAGCTCTTCAGACAGCAGCGACGAGGAAGAGGCGGCACCAGGTAAGAAAAGTACAGATATGACGTCGCTTGTGGCCGGCACTGGGTGCTTGCTTGATGAAGCTTGGCTAATGCCCCTCTTCTGCTCCCAGCTAAACCGGCCCCCGTCAAGACCACCCCGGCCAAAGCCAAAACCCCTGCGAAGAAGGCTGCCAGCTCTGACAGTTCAGGTAAAGACCTAGCGACTATCACGACACTCAAAGCCATTAATCCAGAGTGGGTCAACGAGCAAAAATAGCCTCTGTGATCGTTGTCTCTTGTGTTTTGTGTGCTTTGACCGGCAGTTGGTCTGCTTATAGGTCGGAATGAAGCGGCCACCGATTATTGACAGGCTGGGTACTTTATTCTACCGGACTCGTTAGTTTCTTCACTAGACACACACACGCTACCGCTCGCTTTCGTCGCTCGTCCACTCACTCACGCATACACACACACACACTGCCATTCTCACGCACACACACCCTACTCGTAGCGCTATGTCTTGTTATTGCGAATCAGACGTTCATGTTCTTTGCCATCTATTTGAAAGCTGGGCTATTAAACATGTTGCATTTTATCTGACCTGATTATTTCATTATTTAAGCTAAAACGAATCCTATGCAGGTCACTTTGACCGGCACTGTTTTTTCTATTGGGAAACGCTTGTTAGTGCTACACAACTATTCAAATTACTATTATTTATTTGGCATTAATATTTTCAAATACGTAAGACCTAAACCGCAAAACTAGTTGAGGGTTTTTGCCTACCTGCAAGCATCCTCCAACTGCAATCTTTGGTTATTTATTTATTCCATTTGCTATACTTTAATAGTAGTAATAATATTCTTTCTGTTCAGTGTTTCCAAATTATTTGTTGCTATACAAGTGTTGTTTGAATAAAATGCTTTTTAAATTTAAAAAAATCGTGGGATGTATCAAACCGTGGGTCAAAAATCGTGATTCAAATCGTGAGTTGGTGTATCGTTACAGCCCTACAGCTCATGCGTTGCGTGTTTATAAAACAGTGGTCCTTGCTCCTCCCTTCAGACTCCAGCTCTGATGAAGAGGAAGAGAAGAAGAAGCCTGCAGCCAAAAAGACCCCAGTGAAAACTACCCCGGCTAAGGCTGCTCCTGCGAAGGAAGACTCTTCCTCAAGTTCCGAGGAGGAAGAGGAGGTGAAGAAGACCCCAGCAAAGGCGACTCCTGCTAAAGCCGCTAAAGCCGCTAAAGCCGCTGCAGCTAAACCTGCGCCGGCTAAAGCCACACCTGCTAAAGAGTCTTCCTCTGAAGACTCCAGCTCAGATGAAGAGGAGGCGGCGGCGGCAGTGAAGAAGCCCGTAGCCAAGGCCACTCCAGCAAAGACCCCCCCAGCCAAGGTGGCCGCCGCCAAGAAGGACTCCTCCAGCGAAGGTGAGCCCTAATGTCATCTGTTTATCGGGTGTTTTGCTAAATATGTTTTAAACACTATCACTCCCTTCTCAATTATCTTCCCAGTGGTTATGCAATGTATTCAGAAACATTTGCCCATCGTATCAAATCTTAAACTAACTCAAACTCCTTTTTTGAATGTGTCCACCCAGACAGCAGCTCTGAAGACGAGGCCCCAGCTAAGCCCGCTGCTAAGCCTGCAACACCTGCCGCCAAGCCTGCCGCCACCTCCACGCCCAAAGCCCCGGCCAAGGCAGCAGAGAGCAGCTCAGACTCGTCATCCGAAGAGGACGAGCCTGCAAAGGCTAAACCAGCCTCCAAGCCGGCCACCCCTGCCGCCGCCAAGCCTGCCGCAGAGAGCAGCTCAGACTCGGACTCGTCCTCTGAGGATGAAGCTCCTGCTAAGGCCAAGGCCAAGCCTGCAGCAGCTAAACCAGCGGCCTCCAAGCCGGCCACCCCGGTAGCAACGCCAGCTGCTGCTGCAGAGAGCAGCTCCGACAGCTCCTCTGAGGAGGAAGAGGCGGCCAAGCCCGCGGCCAAGTCACCTGCAGCCAAGTCACCTGCAGTGGCCAAGCCAGCTCCGGCCCCGGCCAAGAAGGCTGCAGAGAGCAGCTCCGACAGCTCGTCATCGGAGGAGGAGGGCGGCGGCGGCCAAGCCTGCAGCAAAGTCACCTGCTGCGAAGTCACCTGCGGCCAAGCCAGCCCCTGTGAAGAAGGCGGCCGAGAGCAGCTCTGACTCCTCTGATTCTGAGACGGAGGCTGCGGCCGCCCCTGCTAAGGCCACTCCGGCCAAGACCACCCCCGCAAAGACCGCCAAGGCAGCAGCCAAGCCCAAGGAGTCTTCCTCCAGCGACAGCAGCTCTGAGGAAGAGGCGGCCCCCGCCAAGGCCAAGACCACCCCGGCCAAGACCACCCCCGCTAAGACCACCCCTGCCAAGGCAGCAGCCAAGGCAGAGTCGTCCTCCAGCGACAGCAGCTCCGAAGACGAGGCACCGCCGGCAAAGAGCACCCCGGCTGTCACTCCCAAGAGCACCCCGAAAGCCAAGGCTAAAGCCGCCAGCAGCTCCTCAGACAGCTCCTCAGACGACGAGGAGGAGGCGGCGGCGGCGCCCAAGGCAGCGGCGGCGCCCAAGGCAGCCACGGCCCCCAGTACACCAGTCACCAACGGTAAGCCTGGATAAAAAACGCAATCTGTTAAATCTAGCTGTTAAAGCGGGGCTAGAGTCACGCCGAGCCACTGTCCCGTTGTTCTGGTGTGCTAGGGTGCTCGCAGATTGAACCTCTTTTGGTTATTCATCGAGCTGCGGTCTATAACTGACCCAGTCAATCACCAACTCGGACACACTTACTGCCCTGTACGACCTACCCGTCGTACACTATCTGCGAAAGTGGAGTTTTATCACCGATTTTATTATATTGTGCATCCATCCACACTCTTAAGCCAAATTTACTGTTTATACAGGTTTATGTCGCAATGGTAAGGATATTTGCGATAGTAACAATAGTCCTTAAAGGTTGTTCTTAATGAGTGTGTCCCGTGTGTTTTCCTTTTCTTTAATGAATCTAAAATGATATGCATGATGAGGTCACTGTCTCAATGAGGATAATAACGGTATGTTTTTTGTAACGCAGGCATAAACGGTAAGAGTAAAGAGGACTCTTCTGAGAGTGAGGAGGAGGAGGAAGAAGAAAAGACCCCCAAAACCAAGAAGGTCATAAAGACGCCACAAACTTTCCCCAAAGTTCACGCAAAGGTACGATTAATCACTCAGACAAGTGACTGTCAATGCAAACACAAACCAGCAGACACACGGATAGAGCACCGCCTGAACCAAGGTGCACAGTGTAAAGAACATTAACTCAAATGAACTCTTGTCCTTGTCATTGTCTGACAGAATGTGCCTTTCCGTAGAATAAGAGAGGAAGAGATTGAGGTTGATCACAGACTGGCCAACAACTCGTTTGACGCCAAGGTGAGTGCCGTTGCGGGGTCAGGTTTTCTCTCAAGCCCTCTGCTGTCATCGTTACTAATAAAAGTGGGGGGGGGGGGTTACTCTGATCTACTGATCAACTCACTCTAGCGTGGGTAGATCAGTTTGCTGGGACAACATGATACAGACTAAAGTGCATTTATGAGGATGTTGATTTTGTCGACATCTCACGGAAAACATTTTTTGTGTCAACATTGGCGACAGTGGTGTTGGTGGAACGTCGTCAGTGCTCTGATGGCACTGCGGCAGCATTGATTTAAGGCTCTAAAGATCTCGACGCTCTAGTGCCAAACCCAACAGTTGGCCGTGTGTCGGTGCCTCAAAATAAACACGACGAGGACAGCCTGTTCTGGCTATCGCCGCGCAAGCTGGATAGGTCAACACATTTGGCAGTTATTAAGTTGCTTAATTAATAATAATAATAAACAGTGCTCGCTTTGGGTTCACACTATGCGAGACGCCACACAGTAAAAAGTGTGTCTTGACGACGTATTTTGCGCTCTCCCTTGTCCAGCTGGGCTCAAATGGAGACTGGGGCCAGAAAGCCAACGACGTCCTGAGGTACACAAAGGGAAAGTCCTTCAAACACGAAAAGACAAAGAAGAAGAGAGGCAGCTACTGCGGCGGGGCTATCTCCACAGGCATCAACTCCATCCGCTTTGACAGTGACTGAGGAGGTCCCCCCGCTCAACCGTCCAACCACATCCGAACTGTTTACCCCCCCACCCCCCCAGAGAGAATCCCCATAATGGCAGGACCTGAAATATCCGAACCGAGGATTATGACACCATCTCCCCCCCCCCCCCCCCCCCCATTGGCTGTCCCGTAGTCAACGAGAGACTCCTCCTCTAAGATGACCCCATGGAGAAGGCTACAGGAGGGCTACCCTCTATTGTGCCTTACGTTGATGGCGTCGAAGAGTGTCACGGGTTCACACACTGCAGTGGCCCCCTGTGACCACTAGGTGGCGGTAGGTCTCCAGTCAACGTTTAGATTATTTTTTACTTAATGTGTTTTGACTCCGTTCTTAATCATCCATTGCGATATCTAGGAATGAGTTACCTTATTTGTGTATATGAATGTTAAGAAATTAGCCATATATCATAAAACGTTAGTTGAGTCGGCATGTAGAATGCCATGGATCTTTGTGTTAAATGGTCTGATGGGGGAATTCAAATGAATTGATTAGTTTAACTTTAAAACTGGCTCTGAAAACGTGAGTTCTTTGTTGCCATGTTATACAGCTAGAGACCTGGGTTTTATATTTTAGTATTTATTGCACCGTTTTAGTCCCGTTTTCTTTCCTAAGCATTAAGCAACCATGCTGAATTTGAAACATCTATCAAAAGTAGGAGGGGCCCCCTCCAGATTGTTGAGTGGTGTACTATTGCGGTGTTAATACGTTACCATCCTGATTGACAGTCCTGGGGAATTTAAATTAGTCGACCCCAAGTATGTGAATTTCACGTGTTTGACCATAATCGGCCCATATCCCATTTACATTTCGTTTTTCTGTATTGTTTGTTACTGTAATTAAAATCTTGAAAATTAAGTCTTTGACGCTGTTTCTGATACGGTAGGGCTAACGTTTCTGTCTCCAGTTGAATTGGTTTCTTCCTGAACTGTGCTCACCGTGCGACGACCCTCACCTGACTGCACATTAGTCAGCATCCTGTCGTTTTAGATTGGTGCTTTATAGTCTGTTCACATCCACAAGTCATTAGCTCTGTTCTCCTTTCTAAATCAGCTGAGAAACCCAACAAATGAAAGATTCATCGTCTTAGTTTGACCTCAACCAAGTGTGTGAAAACTAATTGAGCTTGAATATGTAATACAATGGATTCAGCGTAGTTGCCTATAATTATTCTCTCGTCCTGGCATTGGCTGCTAAAGTCAGTCCCATAACTTGATTTATTTGCCTCTTCCATTTTTTGCAAAAACTATCCAGTCGTACTGCCCAAAACCTCCAAATGTAGGAATTCTGGACCATGGTGTGCTGCAAGCTTCTCTGCACATAGAGCAGAAAAGATTTGACACTTGTCAAGTCTAGTGTGCTCTCTCCTGTTTACACGGCTGTGCCCTAGTCTGGAGCCCAGGGCTACATGGCAGGTCAAAGCAGGAGTTGTAGTTGGTCAAATACTCACATTGGTTGTGAGAATCTCAAGAGACTCGCACAGCCAATGTGTGTTGCATCTGGAATGCCTTTTTGAAATACCAGATGTCCTGAGTTGTGCGGTCGCTCGGTTTCAAAGCTTTCAAAACTCCCCAACACCACGATCCCCACATTTGGGTTGCAACAACGTTGGCAGGGAATACTGAAGAGCCGAATCAGGCCTAATCTCATCCCCTGGCGATCGGCGCTGACAGCCACCTCTGGTCCGTCTGTCAGTCACATTGCGTGCGTGTGATTTAAAGGCGGTAAGTCTGCGGGTGCACAGTGTACAAGCACTGCTAAAGACTGAGCAATCTTTTAATGGCCACTACAAACGAAGGACTACCCATCTTGCTCTTTTCAATTAGCCGCAAGTGCTGACTCCCGCTCTCTTTATCTGGCCATTTTCCCCTAGCTTCACGTCGAGATCTTTTATCTAAACATCTAACGTTTATTTGCCTGGATACAGTGACTAGTGGCCCGCCGATAAGTCCCAGTAACGACCCTGTAGTGCACCGCTTGGAGAGATTAAAACAGAATAGCGAGACGGCTAACAAATTAGAACATAGATGCATATATCCAAGAAAGCACGCAGCCACAAATGCAATGGATCGTTTCTGTTATGAAAAACATTTTAATGGAGCATAACTTAGCCACTTATCAATCTTATAAAGTCACTCTGAAAGAAAGGACCACAATCACGCAATTACACTTTGTGAATGGAATATTGCAAGGAAATACAGCTGAGAGGGTGGGAAGATAGGTTGAGGCCCAATATTAAAAGGGAATAGTGTTGCATTTTAAGCTGTTGGACTAACCGATATACATAACATATGTAGAATGTTCACACAAGTTTAAAGAACAAGATCCATAACTGTCCCTCAACACAAACCATGGACGATGGGCGGGGGCCTGGTGACCACGGAGGGCTATCCCAGCTCCTTGACTTGATGGTATCTGTCAAAAGACCCTTAAATTGTTATCAACAATGGCTATAAAAGTGCTCTCCTCATTCGGAACAAAAAACAAAGCAAAGGTCGCTCTCGGCTGCTAGGGTTGGCCCTGCCCTTCCGCATTCAACCAAAAGGCCCAAAAGATAAATACAAAACGTTTGCAGCGCCCAAGTACCCATGATGCTTTTCCCCGGGGAACACAGAAGACGCATGAGGAGCCTCTGAGGAGCTGTGGCGGTGTGGAGCATGCTAAAAGCGAGCGCTGGTAAAGCTCTAGCCACACTGACATGCGCGGTAAGTAAGTCATCATCTCGGGCGGAGGTGACTTTATATTACATATGCTTTTCTTTCTTTTCTTTTAAATTCCCAAAAAGGAATCCAGGCTTCGGTTTCCCACCCAGACGGTGCATCCATGACCCCCACCCACAAGTCCGTCCGTCCGTCCGTCGTACCCGGGGGATCTACTGCGTCTTGGGCATGGCGAAGTCCCAGGCGGTGTCCTGGGCGCACTTGCACATGGCGCGCACCAGCCGTGTGAAGCCCATGTCCTTGGGCTTCTCCAGGCCACGCATCAGACGCTGCTTCATGATGGCGATGAACTCCTTGTTGCTCAGCTCCCCGTTACCTAGGAAACGTTAAGCGAGGAGGAGGAGGAGGGGCCGGGGGACGGGGGCAGGAGAGGACAAGGCGGAATGATAGAGTGCAGGGATGGGGTTTTTGCATTATCATCCAACAGAGCAGCCGACTTTATTTCCATTAATAAATATAGATTTTTTTTCCCCCGGCGAGGCCAATATGGCCGCCGTGGTTGGAGGGGGAGGGACCTACCGTCGCAGTCGAACAGGGCGAAGACGACGTCACACACGTGGTCAGACAGCTCGACTTTGGCTACGGTGCGGGCCACCTGCTTCATGGTGGCTGGTGGAAGGTCAGAGAGACAGGTTGAATGGTTTGGAGTGGCAGTGGAGAGACACACAGGTCTAGGTAATAAGAGCGATAACAACTTTTGAGGGCCTTTCATGAAACCCTAGGACTTTTTCTTCTAACAAAGGGCTAAAAGGTGGAGAAGAGGAATTTATAGCTGACGAATTTATAGCTGACGCAATGTCTGTGAAGCGAGTGGACAGTCAATCCATGGCCGTGGTGTTTATAGTCTCCATTTGGCCACAGCTGGCCACACTTTTGCTCACAAACCCTGAACGTATCAGAGGTGAGCGACCTGCGACAGAACGCAGTACCATGTATATTTTTGATTCAGACAATAAAACTAAGTGTAAGCGGGTAAAGAAATGCTGAAGCCTTTAGGGAGGAATATGCACGCTATGTATACATGCCCAGGTGACGCAGGCTGAGCGAACAGCTGCATTAAGTGGGTCAAAGCGTTCCAACTGGGTGATTATAACTCGAAGCCATTACTCAGGACTTCTGCTGGCCTTAGAAGAAACACCCACAGAGGAAACCACTGAAGCCAGGCTCACTTCATACCACGTATATCGAAAAGTAGGCATGTGTTTGAAACCCGCAGCGGGGCAAAAGGACTGTATGAGCGAGTGAGTGTGTGAGTGAGTGAGTGAATGAATGTGAGAGGTGTGAGTGAGTGAGTGTGCTAGCTGTCAGCGAGTGAGTGAGTGCATGAGGTGGGAGTGAGTGAGTGTGCTAGCTGTCAGCGAGTGAGTGTGAGTGAATGAGTGCGTGAGGTGGGAGTGAGTGAGTGAGTGAAGCGACTGTACTGTGATGTGGTTCCCAGGTGACACATCACATGAGGAAACCGAGGAAAATAATGTTTGAGAGGAAGTGAAACGAGGTGCAGAACGGACGAGGGAGAAGGTAGGAAGGACGAAACTCAGGGTCAAAAACCAAAAGATGATGAAAGGATAAAAGAATTCTTAGGTACAAACTGTAGTTTATAAGCCTTCAAAGAAGAGGGAATAACCGTGCCATAAATTGGAGCAGGCTCTGATAATGGGAATAGGGTCGCTGGTACTGCCCTTTAAAAGGGTGAGGGCAAAGTATTAAAAAGTGCTTAATCACTCCAGCAGAAACACTATTAATTAGCAAAGCAAACTGCTGCTGTGGCATACAGAGAATCTGCTCCTGAACAGTAGCTGCACACGCATGTGTGTGTGTGTGTATACACTGGCCAAACCCAACATGAATTAATGGGCACCAAGTCGGCACACAAGCTCAGGAGCCATAGAGTGTGGATAAGTAATTAAATATACAGACTCACTCACTCACTCACTCACTCACTCACTCACACACTCACACACTCACACACTCACACACTCACACACTCACACACTCACACACACACACACACACAGAGCGCTCTGTCGAGATGGTGTTGAAGGGATAGGATTAACTGGACAGACTTCAACCATCCCTCGGTTCAAAGCACCGGCTGCCACTAGAGGAACCGGACCCAGGGGAACCCCAGAACCGGGACATCTGGAGCTCCGCATCAAGACGCACGCGTCGGCTAACTGCGAGCCAAACGCCGGCTCGTAGAAACAGTGGCCGCATTACGCAGATTACTGCCACACCGCTCGCTCTAATTGGTCCGCGTGGCGGGGGGGAACGGGCGCTGTGAGGAGTGTGAGGCGACCGCGTGTGGCAGCCCGGCCAAACGAGAACAGCGTCTCCGGGCCTGACGTGAGCAAGGCGGAGATCCACGCAGGGAGGAGCGACGCCGTTTGCTTTAACGCGTGGAGATTTGACTTCATTAAGGATCCTCTTCGCCTCGCTGCGATGCGCTCTAGCTGCAGACTGTGTTGGGCCTATCAACGTGGGCGGCATTGTACCGTTACCATGAAATGGGAGAGATACTGGTGGGATGGATGGATAGATGGGTGGGAGGACATATTAGAAAATACAGGCAAAAGGGGCCTGAGAGGAAGGAGGGGAATGAAAGCAGTTCCGAGGAGAAATTAGATTCCGAGGCTGAACTCTGGGAGATGCGGGGTTCGGCCTCTGATGTTTAAGGACAAGGCTGGATATAATTTGGTTTTCTGTATTGCTGACACCTGCCGCGATGAGAAAGGGAACTACACAGTGGCTACAGCGGTAGGGTCGCCCGACTGCTGCAGGATGACTTTCACTGCAGCCTAAAGCACGTGGTCATAAGTCACACAGCCGCCCTAGTACTAGACGCAACGGGCAAGTAGCCAAAAGCCTCCATCCCATCGTGTGTCCAATATGAGGTATTCATCATCATTTGTTTTCCCCAACACATACTGTGTGACTGGCAAGCGGGGCGGATAGGAGTCACGCGCATGGCTCTGGTACTTCATTTACCTGGACTAACAGACGTTTACCGTTCAGTCAGCCCCACTTAAAAGCAGGTGGGAGTAAAACGAAAAAGAAACTTGTTGATTTTGGCTTGTTTACCGGAAAAGCCGACAATAAACCAAAGGCAATTACACCAACAGCATGTTTGTTTTGCCCCCGAGACCGAAGGGCCTTCAGCCGGAGAACAGGACTCCTCGGTGCGTGCGTGCGTGCGTGCGTGCGTGCGTCGAGCGTGCGTGCGTGCGTGCGTAGTACCTTTATCAATGGAGGCTCCAGCCATGTGGTAGAAGCTGAGTGCCGTGTCCACGTCGTTGACGTTCTTCAGGAAGGTGAAGAAGTTCTCCACCTCCTCGAACGTGATGCCCTGCACAGGGAGAGACGGGGGACACACCTTACAGCCAGCAGCAGAGAAAGGGACCCTTTTTTGGTCTGGTAGCGCCCTGTGAGCTTTTGACGAAAACCGTCTCAAGGAGAAGCCCAGAAGACTACATCACCTCTTGTCTTTGAGAGGCAAGAAATGAAGGAAGCCGGAATGGCTTCGCTAACATATTCTCACACGCACCCACGCACAAAGACACACACCCACACACACACTCCGCAATGCTGATGAGCTCATTTGCTGAGATGAGGCGGAGGCAGCTGGCGTGCTGGTGTAAATAACGGTCCTCTCATTTATCTGGTAGGTGGTGTAGGGGACGACGGATGGAGCTGATGGAAGGTGGTAGTGGTGTAAAAAGAGATGCAGTCGTTCTTCCTCTCCCAGAGCTAATCTCCGTCACGTTTTTTGGGTGCTAATCACCGCTTTTAAAGCCATCCCTCAGCAGGGACACGCTGGGCGTACAACAGCGTTATTCGCCTTTACGTTGCCAAACAGCGAGGGGGAGGACACTTTGCTGCAGTGCCTTTGAGATGTGCGTTGGTGTACGGCCAATTCATTGATTGAGCCATTTGTGTCAGCGCGGACCTGGCCCTGGCGCGGCGGAGCTACCGCCGGAATACTTCTGAACGGGCCTTTTAGCGCTCGCCGTTTAAAACTTCCCTGTGACCATGGAGTCATTTAGCCGACTCTTTTATCCACAGCGACTCACAGACAGGGAAGTGTCGTTTTGTGTGAGGAGTCCGGGTGGGAAGTCTCGCTCGGGGATCCAGCTAACAGTCGGGATCCAAACCCACTAACAAGCGGCCGGGAGCAGAACAGCCAACCGTCGCATTGTCCTCTCCCTCCCTCTCTCCCCCCCCCCCCCCCCCCCCAACACGCTATCTGTGCCCACCCTGAAGCTCCTGAAGTGGGCTGTCTTGGCTTCTGTGAGCTCATGTGACACAGAGGCCAAGACAGCCCACTTGACTCCGCAGTGAAGGCACTTGATGAAGGGGAGGTGTCAGAGGGGTGAAGTGAGCACTGAGAGGAGCCAGATAGCCGGGGCTGCAAGGCTGGCGAGAGGGAAAGGGGGGGGAGTGATGGGCTGTGGTAGGGGGGGGGATGAGACTCCCCGCTGGGCCTGCACGGGTGTGGATATCCAGCGTCTCCACCTCTGCTCAGGCCTGTGTGGTGCTGGTGGTGCTACACCCAGAGAGAGAGACGGGGGGGGGGGGGGGGTGCAGGAGTGGTGGTGCTGCGATAGTGTGATCAATCTCCTTGTGATGTATTGCCTTTCTTCCGGTCTCCCTCTCTGTCTTTCTCGACAACAAACGCTACTGTCAGTTTCTTTTCGGCAAAGGCCGTCTCACTCACGGCGAGGGCATGTGTGTGTGAGAGGGAGTGTGTGCATGTGTGTGCATGTGTGTGTGAGGGTGTGCGCTTGGGTGTGTGCGCGTGAGAGGGTAAAGAACGAGAGGTTAGGAAGGGCGTGCATTAATGCATTATTATTATTGATCTTACATTCCGTCCGCGTTCCATAACACAACACAGGAGCCTTGTTCCACCCACGCAGTCATTAGACCTGGGCTCCACATAAGCTTACCTGGGCATCTTTGAACATTTTCTTCAGGCCCTTCTGCATCTGCTTGAGCTTGCGGGACTGGACGCCG
>OLKM01000335.1:57500-61696 GCA_900291075.1 Melanogrammus aeglefinus
CTCTGGATGTGGTGGGTGGTGCCGGGGGGGGGGGGGCACGGCTTGGAGACGCACAGGGACCGGCTCGCTAAAGACTGCGTCTGACACATCCACGCTCACGCCGTCGCCTGCTTCCCTAATCCTCCCGCTTTCCCCGTCGCCCTTCTGATCATTAGTGTCACTCGGCAGTGTTGCATTACAAACAGACGGGACATGGGAGACTGTTCTCTTGTGTCACAGGGATTCCCATCGTGTCACCAGGCGACAAAGCACAACCTGGTTCTAATTAGTAATCACATTTATGTAGATTACTCTCACTTATCCATTATCGCCGCGCTTTGGTCGTCTTATGACTTGCGTTACACTTTAGCGTTGTTATCGTTGATTTATTAGGATGCTTTGTTAGTACGATGATCTTAAAAAGGGCTGGAGGAAACGCGTGGGTTATACTTCTGCTCTTCTAAACAAGCAGAAACTCCTGCATACATTTACAATGGGTAACGTTTAATACACTCATCCGTCAATTAAAAACAGACGGGTGGGTGAGTCTGTAGTCAGCGCTCATGCCTGGCTCCACCCCTGGCTCCACCCCTGGCTCCACCCCTGCACGTACCACACCCTTCAGCCCCCGCCCCCCCCAGTTCCCCAGCCCCCATCCCCAGTCCCCCAGCCTACCTCCAGCTTGAGCACGTCGTGCTGCAGCTTCCTCTGGAACTCCAGGAAGCTGCCGATGGTCAGCTTGCCCTTGAGGTCGGCGCCGAAGAAGTAGGTGGTGAGGGCTGAGCTGCAGCCCGCCGTCTTCAGGGTGTTCCCCGTGGTGGAGCGGTCCCGGTGGCGCATGCCCATGCTGGTCTGGGAGCGGATGATGCTCTGGACCTGGGGGGGGGGGCATGGTGGAGGGATAAGGAACAGCGTGGAGAACAGCGGCCATTCTGCGACGCAGAACCGGCCGTCCAACTGCAGGTCAAAAAGCCCAGCAGTAGAGAACCTAAATAACAAATTAACTTTACATTTCAGATCAATAGGAATGGTAGTTTGGTTGACTATATTTACATTTCAGATCAATAGGAATGGTAGTTTGGTCGACTATATTTACATTCAGACTACAATTACATTCAGACCAATAGGAGTGGTAGAGTTTGGCGGCGTGTGTCCTGATAGGCTGTAAGATTTGGACAAAGGATTGCACCCAACATGGGTAGGGAGTACCCGATTGGCTAAAAGTATAAATCAGTGTTCTTCATCCACTGTGCTTTCATCAGCAAAACGGACGGGTCTCATTCGGCTCTCTGATGGGCTACCAGTCATGGAACAAAGAGTACAGCACTAACATGCAGAGATTGTCGTCAATTTTCTCCGGTCTCCAGTCACAATGAGAAGCAGGGCTAATGCATCAACTGTATTTTACCCAGCGGCATCCCATAATAGAAACGCTTCATGCATACAGGTTGGGGTTTTTCCCCGGGATTCCATTCCCGACACACAGATCAGGTCGAGTGTTATTACAGACGACTCGGAGACCAATAAAATAAGTCAGCTGTGATACTGTACAGATTCCATCGAGCCTTGTGGGAGTCATATTGATATGGGGTCTAATATGATTACACTTATCTCTTCCCCTGCCCCCCCAAGACAAATCCTTGACAGCAATGCAGAAGATGAGCTTTATATTATAATATCTGACTGTGTGTGTGTATGTGTGACTTTAAATCAAAGCTGGCTACAGCAGGTACTTCCATTCCTCTCCATCTCCGACAGACGTGTACATAGGTGCACGTATGCGCCTCATCCACGGTCCCTACCTGCTCAAACTCCTCCAGATCCACCTCTCCATCTCCGTTCAGATCAAACATCTTGAAGGCGATCTCAAAGTTCCTCTGGGGAGCTGGGGACACACCACACACACACACACACACACACACACACACACACACACACACACACACACACACACACACACACACACACACACACACACACACACACACACACACACACACACACACACACACACACACAGATTGAGATCGTAACACAATGAATAGGGATGTAGAAAAAGTAGACGTCAGATTAGAGGTTTAATTCCGGGTTTCATCCTGACTCCCTTACATAAACATAACTTCCAGATCGGAGGGTGCAGACAGAATCCGCGGCTCAGAAGCCCGACTACGGAGCCGTGGTGGGGCTGAGGTGTCAGGCTCAGATCAGCTCATCTTTGAGAATATGAAATAAGGCTCCCAGTGCTGCCTTCTGTCAGTCTTCTCCCCAATGATCCACCCGTCCCCACTGGGGGGGGCCCCCTCATTCGCGCGGCGCAGGCCTTCTCGTCCCTCTGCATGATGAACGGCCGAGTCAAGCCGGCCGGGACGGCAGGCCCTCCGACTCTTAAAAGGGGGGGGAAGGGCGGCCCCCCGTGTTATTGTCCTTTATCTCACGTCTAAAACAAAGCGCTCCACACTCCATCACCGTCCAAACACGGCTGGCCAGACTTCAGACGCAGGCGAGGGATCGACGTATCCATCTGGAAACCCCGGCCGCCTCCCAAGGACACTGCGCCGGGTTCCGTTTCCTTCCACCTCCTTCAACTAGCCCAGCTGCCACTTTTGTCCAAACTTATTGGCAACTTTTGTGGCCCCGTAGGGTCCATCAACTCGGCGACTTTTATTCTCCTCGCACTATATCAGTTTAGTTTACAGCGGGGGGGGGAAACGGCGTGAAAATAATCTTTTTGGACTGAAATGAATTGCTGCAGGTTTTAACCACCGACTCTTCACAGAAAGACATCTGGCTTAAAAAATATATCGCTATGGATAATAACTATACAGCCTTCATGTTGACGAATTGAGACCGGTAACCCAGAACGGGCAGAACGGGAGATTGGAGTCCCCTGCCTTGGTGGACAGCTGGTAATGTATGCTGAGTCAGCGTTCATGTTGACGAATTGAGACCGGTAACCCAGAACGGGCAGAACGGGAGATTGGAGTCCCCTGCCTTGGTGGACAGCTGGTAATGTATGCTGAGTAGAGCGGGCCCACTGGCGGTCACTTACTGGAGAGGACGGTAGTGAGGAAGATGTAGTCTGAGAAGGAGATGAGGCCACATTCTCCCAGCGAGAAGAATATACTGTCCTCGTCCGCAAACTTCTCTCGCTCCTGGGCTATCTTCTGCTCACCAGAGCGGAACGCACAAATGAGGGATAGCCAGAGAGAGCCAGAGAGCGAGAGCGAGAGATTGCGAGCAAGAGAGAGGAATATAGTTTAGAACATAATATGTCTGAAGCATAAGGAGCCTTTTTTCTTACCACCGGTCCCAGGGGTGATATTTGGGTGAATCTAGTCAGCGAAAGGCCCCTGGCTGAGTGTGCGTGTTTGATGTAAGTGTGTATGTATGCGTGTGCCTGAGGGCTAAACTCGTACATCGTTTTTTCCAATGACTACCCGGCCCGGGAGAACTATGAAGAGTTGTGCGTTAGTTACACATTCAAAGCGTGCTGACCGGAAACAGTACAGCTGTCATTGTGCTAGTGTATAGAGACCAGCGTAACTGTCATTGGGCCAGAGTGTAACTGTTGTAACTCTGGCACAAGTTGCAGCAAACTTAGGATTCATATAATGCATCACTTGGGGCATCTTTATGAGAAAACAGCCCACAGATTAGACTACCCTATAAATAGTACATTAATTAGATTTTCCCCCCAACTTTCTCGCACTCGATACGAAAACTCCCCTTTTCTGCACGTTTTTTACTCCCGGTGGCTGATCAATGGAAAAACGACGATAAACAAGATCAGCTAAGCTCAAACCCACACACACACACAACACAAACACACAACATCAAACGCACACACATAGCATCTCTACACATATTACAACAACACCCGTTGATACTAATTCACTAGAGGGGACCACACACAACAGGTAACAGCTAACACTATCATGCAAATGCTGCATACACATGAAGCCAGGGAAGAGCAGGCAGCAGGGGGTGGGGCGATCACGTACTCACGAGGTCATTTAAGAGGAGCGGCTGTACTCACAAGTGTTTAATCGACATACAGAGGCAACACGATGTCACAGAGAGACTGTGGCACAAACACACACACACATGTACACACAAACGCCATCGATACACAACCACATTGATTACATCGAAACAACCCGGATGTATTAAAACACAGCAATGTTACTTTTCATTGTCGTCACTCGTTTCATCCGCTC
>OLKM01000335.1:61721-149221 GCA_900291075.1 Melanogrammus aeglefinus
CACACACACACACACACACACACACACCCACACACAACACACACAACACACACACACACACACACACACACACACACACACACACACACACACACACACACACACACACACTAAACAGCACTATTTTTGGTGACCATGTGTATATCCACAGCATTGCATGAGAGAGTGTCTTAATCGCATGCACATCGGACACTTGGGGTGACAACACTTGAGTCACAGAGTTCAGTGCCCCCCTCACTCCAAGAGGAGGGGGAGGGAGAAGGGGGATGTAACTGAACACATAGTACACATAGTAATACACATAGTAATACACATAGTAATAGTGATTAGATAAGGGAAGGAGCATGCATGGGGGGGGATGGGGGGGTCACATGGCGTTACCTCCGTCTGTAAAAGGGTTCCATTTCACAAGGAGAGGAAGGGAGGAGAAAACAATGTTTGAGTTACAGTCAAGAAGGACCTCCGCCATCTTAGGCAGGGGCCTCTGGGAACAAAGAGACAACAGTGCCTTATAAACAGGCACACACACAAATACACACAAACACACCCATCCTTACAACTGGAACACAACGGGTTTTTTTAGTGTGCAATATCTAGGATTACACTTCTACACACGTTTGGTATAATACATCTCCTTGCATTCACCATCCATCATCTGACATATCTTTATCGCGATACTTAAATATACGATGGAAATCAATCAATCAATCACATTCCCCTGTGGGCACCCATCTCCTTCCAACCCCCCCCCCCCCCCCCCCCCCATGATATACCGGACCCGTCGGAGCACAGGGTTTTGGTTTACACACCATCAGCGGCGCCATCGCCATCCCACTTGAGCCCCATACCTCCCCCGATTCAAAGATTGAAAATACACTTTCCACTGTAACATTAATTATGGATTTTCTCTTCATGCATAAGAGGTGGAGGGGGGGGGAAGAGAGAGAGAGAGAGAGAGAGAGAGAGAGAGGAGAGAGAGAGAGAGAGAGAGAAGAGAGAGAGAGAGAGAGAGAGAGAAGAGAGAGAGAGAGAGAGAGAGAGAGAGAGAGAGAGAGAGAGAGAGAGAGAGAGAGAGACGACGGGGCGAGGGAAGAAAGAAAGGGTTATTTCTGGCAGCAGTGCTCCTGTTAAAATATGCAAAACGAGGAGAAAAAGAGAGAGAGAGACGAAAGAGACGACAAGTGGAAGACGGTTGTTTAAAGCCGCTACGTGACGGTTGTGCATGTCTGTTAATGCGTGTTTAAGAACGAGTGAGAGAGAGAGAGAGATAAATAGAGTGTAAGTGAGCGAGTGAGAGCCCATAGCCCCGAGACCATCGCACTACCACAGACAACGCAGAGACACAGCTCCGACCGTGACGCGCCATCCCTCGGCCCCACCCCACCACCCACAATCACAGGAGACCATACCACAGTGGACCTCATTATAATGATGATCACAACAGTGGCACAGTGCTATTACAGCTCTCTGTACCGTGTCAAGGACAACCCCCCCAGCCCCTCTCCCTCGCCTCCTCCACCCACTGTCTCCAAGGCCAAGTTCAAGGAGAGGCGATCCCAGAGATCAGAGCTAAACACTCATATTCAGTGGGGGGAAACCGACGCCACAAGCCTACAGACCAGCGCACATTCACGGCAACGACAGCCTTCCAGCAGTTTCTCAATGAAATGAATGTTCCCGCTCTTTCAGAGTCGGCCATTGCTCTGTGACCGACGGACTGAGAAATCAACCCTCACGCTCTTTTGGCAGATCTCCGACACACACACACACACTCACGCAGGCCTACACACGACACACACACACAAACGCATGTACACGCACGTACACACACAAACGCATGTACACGCGCGCACACACACACACACACACACACACACACACCTCTGCATAATGAAAATGCCATGCAACGCGAAGCTGCAGGAGCATGTAACGATTGAGTGAGCGCAGTTCTGGGAGGCATGCTCTCTAGACTAGAGCATTTCTCTAATCCGCAGAAGGCATTTCCCGCCATGCTCCAAAGTACGCGGTCATCAGCAATTTTAAAGTAATAATTTCCTTCGAGACACAAGCTCTGCCTTCAGTACCAACAACATTTCGCTGCAGACCGGCCCATGTGCTGGTGCTTGTCTAATAAGGATCTACAAATGGCTGTAATCCTAATTTGTCGCAGCACTCAAGTTAATTAAACAGCACTTGGCTGTTGCCGAAGCCGACATATGTTTGCTGCGTGCCTTGTTTGTGTCCGGTGGGTGTGGGCGTATTGCGTAGGCGTTTGAACCAGGGCTGTAATAATTAGAATTAAGTATTGTTGGTAGAAACATCAGCAATGAATGGCGAACATCCAAACAAAAAAATGCATCAGAGATTTTCTCTGCCTTCACACACACACATGTTCATCCCGAGCTGAGCTTTACTTAATGACCGGCATGGTGGGCAAACTGCCAGCTGCATCAGTGATCTTCATATTTCTTGACAAAAATTACAGTTGTTGGAATATGTGGTGCATTCCAGTGTTCAAGGCAGCTTTTGGGCCGTCAAAATAGAAAATTGGTTTTAAATTGAATCATGTTTGCATCTGTCGACGCCTAGTGCCAACACATAAGCACATTAGCCCCATTCCCCATCTTTGCTGGCATATGTGTGGGTGCGTGTGTAGTCATGTGCGCGAGTGCGTGCACGTCTCCCTTTCTGGACCCGTCAGTCACAGCAGAGCCAGCTCTGTATGCTGGGTCCAGTTTGACGGGGCTCTCCACAGCACTGCCACGCCGCCCGTGGGAGCAGGGGGTTGGGGGGTGCAGAGAGAAGGACAGAGCTGACAGGGCCCAGGTCGGGCCCCAGGCAGCCAGGGTCGAAAGGGTCAGACGGGGCTTATCTCCCGCGGTGGACCAGGAGGCAGCTCAGCGTGGCTGGAATAACTCCCCTCCAAAACTTCCCAGAGTCTCCCATGGTGAATGCAGCCGGCAGCTCGCGTAAAAGGGAAGGGATGAGTCTTACTCCTGCTCATTTCACTTGAGGGGATTAGAAACACTTTCCAGCCACACAACCCGGCCTGCCGTTCGGTTCGGAAATCCGTGTTGTGTAACAACTTGCGACGGGATTCACACCCAAGTCTGCGTTAAACGCGCTGTGGTTCGGCGGTATTACAAAATGATTCGGTTTCTTTGTATAATAAGTTGCGCTACGTTATGCAAATCCAGCTTCCCCCCCCCCCCCCCCCCGTTTTCAGTGACTGCAGACAGAAATGGGCCGAGGCTTTTATTGCCACATCCCCGCGTGCCATAATGGCTTTGAGGGGCTCCGTTATTCTGCAGCCGGGATGAAAGGCGATGCATACATTGCACCGATTCGTCCATGAAACGCACCAGACAGCTGGTCGGGCCGATTGAAAAGTGATCCTCGTTAATTCGACACGACACGCCCTGCTATTCCTAATATGGGCGAGGGTTTGAATGCAGACAATCGAATATAGTAAATATACCATGCACCCCTTTTCACCCGTGTTATTTCTCCTCCCGCCTTTATTATGGAGGCATGGCCTTTATTAATGGAGCTTGACCAGTTGTGTCCGTGTACTGGGTTTTTTGGGGTCTCGGAGCCAATGGACAGGGTTGGCTGGGCAGAGTGGCCGCTGTGGACATCACAAAGCCTCCTTTAATGCCCCCCATTCCCCTTCTCTGTCACACATAATGGCCCCAAAGCACCCCGATAAGCGGAAGCGTTTAGAGGACGGTGAAGAGGTGGGAGCGGGAAACACACACCCTGGCAAACACCTTCCACCGGCCCGTCCAAGATGGCGGACCGGGAGTCAAGTGGCCGTTAAAAGGGCGGATTATTTAACTCGGGGAGACGGGAGGGGAGGGGAAGAGACTGCAGCCAGGCAGACAGAAGTATCTATTTTCCTCTTTGCTTGGCCCTGTGGGGCCCCACAGTGGGCTGATTGTCTACGCCTAGACCGACACGGTCTCTGAGATGCAAACCTTTACTGCACAGAGAGGGGAATGGCGTCTGCCACTCCCGTTTCTGTCTCCACTCCACTGTGTGGGAATCTGAATCCAGATCTAAATGCAGTGCAACCTATACGGGTAGAGTGTGTGTGTGTGTGTGTGTGTGTGTGTGTGTGTGTGTGTGTGTGTGTGTGTGTGTGTGTGTGTGTGTGTGTGTGGTGTGAACAATGGCTGCCCTAAAGTAGCCCAGCCCATCTCCTCCGAGTACAGGTGTGTACTACTCATGTGTGTTAAACTCAGTGGTCCAGAGAGAGCCGGGAAAGGAAAGCGGCAGGTGAAGCTAGGGCTAGTGACTGACAGGCGGCGCCATGACAACAGAGGCGGCCGGGCGCGGGGGCGGGGGGGGCTGCTCTGGAGTTGCTGTATCTTTGGCAGGAACTTAAGTGGAAAACGGGGGGGTGGGGGGGGGGGGCAATGACCTATATAGGGCATCCTGCGGAAACGAGAGGAAGAGGAAGAAATGCGAGCCTGCGGTTTGGAGGATCAGGCCTGATCAGGCCAGGTAGGGTAACCCCCCCCCCCCCCCCGCCAGACCTACTGGAAAACCCACCCAAGAATAATACATTAAAGCAAAAGGGAAATATTGAATTAGCTACGGGTCACCCCAGGGGTAGTGAGCAGCAGATGGGATGTTAATAACGGGTGGATAATACTTTGGGGTGGAGTGGGAGCACCCAAAGGTATCCAAAGGCTCTATGCTCGATCAACAGAGATGGCCCATAAAGGCCACCAGAGGTCCCAGGAGAGAAGAGACGGTCACGTGTGTCAGCAGACCCCGCTAGGTACCCCGATGTACTGGTAGATGGTTAGAGGTATAGGCCTTGGTCTTTGTGTCTGTGTGTTATGTGTGTGTCTTTTGTGTTTGTGTTGTTGTGTGTTTATATTTTTGCACAAGAAGGAATGAAAAGGAAATTGGATAGACCAAAAAAAGAGAATCAAGTGAATAAAAAACAAGATGGAGAAACAGAGAGAGAGAGCGAGAGAGCAAGAGAGAGAGAGAGAGAGAAACGGAGCGAACGATGGTGAAACCGCCAACCGGACAGCAATCACAGGCCAAACCCTGGCCCCTCTGAAACACAAGGGGTAAACACGACGGTCGCCGTGACATCACTGCTGCAGAAGTCTCCCGTAGCATTCCTTGTGAGCGACAGGTGTCACGGAACACAGGGTCACGGGACCCTGCCACGGGAGCACCAGCTGGGGCAGGACATGGACCCTGCCACAGACTTGGGTCTAAGGGCAGGCACACACACACAAAAAGTCCCGATGCTACAGAGAAACATGCTCCACAGTAAAACATGCAGTGCTGAGGTCCAGGGCAGTCCAGAAAGAGGGCGAATCAAGCACAATAGCACGACTAGCTCCCAATAGGGGGCCAGCTTCCAGCCATTTCCTGAATCCAGACCGCCCTGTGATGCCTCCATGCGCAGATAGGGGGCGCCTCCTACAACTACTTTCCCCCCAGTCAGGCACAGGCATTGAGCAGGACATGCTGCGGGGTGAGCGACAGCGCAAAAGCATGGGGGGGGAGAAGAGAGAGAGAGAGAGAGAGAGAGAGAGAGAGAGAGAGAGAGAGAGAGAGAGAGAGAGAGAGAGAGAGAGAGAGAGAGAGAGAGAGAGAGAGAGAGAGAGAGAGAGAGAGAGAGAGAGAGAGAGAGAGAGAGGTCTGAGAAGTAAAGGAGAGAGGGTAGTTAAGGAGGTAGTAACAGAGCAAAGAGGAAGAGAGCTTTGCATCAACAGATACAAGTCAAGTTCCTCATGAGGGACTCCGTATGGCCGCCCGTTGCATCTCAGCTTTCTGCAAGACCCAGCGAAAAAAACAAAAGTATAAGAAGACGTTTCAATAATTCAGCAGGTTTAATTCAGCGAGCGTTAGGCAGGCAGCTGCCCTCACCCAACCATACAATAGCAGGGGAGCGGCCGTGGAGTAATGAGTGTGTGTATTCTATGCACACAAACAACACAACACAATAGCGGCCGACGGCCTCCCTGCTATGGACAGGACCAGTTATGGCGTGTCTTTGGATGGCCCTGACCTACAGTCTAGAGTTCTTATTATAACAAAGGGCTGCCGCAACAAACTCAATCGGCCACTCGGCCTGGCGCCTATAAATAAATAAAGCGTGTAGTCTCCCATTACACTTTATGTAACTAATAAAAAGGACCGAGGACTATGTTGTGTATGTCGGCGTGGCATCGCTGGCCTACTGCTCGTCTCTTCTCATTATGGCACCGTTCGATCCCAGCCCGTTTCTCTCCCCATGGGAGAATGAAGAGAAATGTGAGGCTGCACTCGCGGCTTGCTTCTTGGCGTCATACGCGTTTAATCCATTATTTTGTGCCCTTTCGCCGACGTGCTTCTTAAGTGCCAATTGTGGAGATTGTGGAGACTTGAGGAAAAATGCAGAAGCTGAGATGCAATACTCGGGAGGAGGGCTCCTTGGCTCCTCCTGGGCCCCGTTCCCTCTGGTTTAGAGCAGGGTTAGGGGCCTACACCCCGCCCTACACACCACCATCACAGGAACAGTGCAATTGAGGAACAGAAAAGGCAGAGAGAGAGAGAGAGAGAGAGAGAGAGAGAGAGAGAGAGAGAGAGAGAGAGAGAGAGAGAGAGAGAGAGAGAGAGAGAGAGAGAGAGAGAGAGAGAGAGAGAGAGAGAGAGAGAGAGAGAGAGAGAGGAGAGAGAGAAGAGAGAGAGAGAGAAGAGAGAGAGAGAGAGAGAGAGAGAGAGAGAGAGAGAGTGGGGTACTATTTACACAGTGCAGTATTGTCATTCAGGGGCACACGCACGCATGCTGTTCGGCACGCGCCTCATACCTGCCAGAAGTCCTGCAGCAGAGGGGGGGGGGGGGGCACACCCGCGATGAGGGAGGGGAGGGAGGGAGGGAGGGAGGGGCGGAGCACATGGACGGAAGAGGGGGTGAAAGTGACAGGTAGAGAGAGAGAGAGGAGAGAGGGGGGAAGACAGCCACAGTAGTTGATGGGGAATGGTCACCACGGATGGGCGGAGCGGGGGAGGGAGGAGGGAGGGAGGAGGGAGGGAGGGAGGGAAGGGGAGGCGGAGGAGGAGAGAGAAAAATGGTGGGATTACTCGTTATATGACGGCGAGCGGCTGCCCTCAAGAGCAAGAGAGACCAACAACTGTTAAAATAATAATCACAACGGGGAATGGGGGGGGGGGGGGGGGAGTCACATGATGAGCGAATACACACGTCAGGGGGGGGGGGGAGACGGCACACACAAAAGCACCAAAAACACGGTTATGTATGTGTGCTCTGCTAGGGAGGACAACATACACATTGAGTCAACAACAACACACCACTATATTAAAACGACAATATAAAAAAAGCCATACATAGATATGGTTCACCATAAAACCACATACACACAGTTTAATAATGTGGTTTACTCTGAGGAAGGGGGGGGGGGGTTTAGGGGAAGGAGGTTGCAACTTAGGCCCCGTCCACACGAACCCGGTTTTTTTGAAACCGTGGGTGTTTCTCTACACGGTTTCGCAGTTCGTCCACACGTTACCGCAGGCAGTTGTCGGCTCTGAAACCGGAGTTTTTTGTAACCGGAGTCCAGGGTGAAACTTTTCGAAACTCTCCGGTTCAGCAGTCACGTGTGGACGGGAAAACCGCAAGTTTTTTGGTTCCTTGTCGACATTGTTTGACGTCACACTGTGGCGACGTATAAACAGTATAAGTAGTATCCATGGAGACCAACACGTATCACTGGACTATCATCAGATCATCAGATTATCATCTTGGACTGACACACACCTCCAATCCACATTTTCTTGAATTCTTCTTATTTTAAATTCATGAGTAACTGTCCGCTCCACACGAAGGAATCTGTCCGCGCCTCGGTTCGCCATTGTTGTTGTTTTCCGGTATTGAATTTTTCCAGCCTTTGTGATTGGCTAAATGGCCTTCCTGTTTGGAGTGCTATCGCCACCTACTGCTTTGGAATGCACGTTTGAGGCGGATTTGCGGTCTCGTGTGGACGGAGTTATTTTTTATGAAACCGGTGGTGTGGACGCAAATTTTTTTTTAACCGCGGTTCATAAAAGTTCGGTTTCAAAAATACCCGGGTTCGTGTGGACAGGGCCTTAAAACAGTTTTCTTACGCGTTGACCTGCCCGTGGGTGGCATCACGGTATGGAGGAAGCGGCGGTTGTCTAACTCAAACCACAGCCAGCCACTGAGGCGAGGGGGAGGTCATTAAATTAACGGATAGTGCTATTTGACTCCTGCACACGCCGCCTTACCACACATACCCGCCTTTGGACATAAACGATTGACATGCAGGGGGCCGATACGCCCGCCTCACTGTGGCCGCTGTAATTGTATGTTCGGGGTAATCGCTCGGTGCAGTGTTTAATTTTAATTCACGTGGAGCGGCGTGGCGTTGGCTTCATGGGGAAAAGCACTGGGGCGTCCCATCTCCTGCAGCCAGCCCCACGGTTGCTACTTAGCCAATCAGGCGGAGGCATGTGTCAGTGGAGGGGAAGGGGAGAAGAGCCCTCCAGAGGGAGAGGGGGGGAGAGCGGGGGGGGGGGAGAGGGGGGGAGAAAGGGAAGGCTGGAGCTAGCAGGTCCTTGAGGCGATGGTGGCCGTTGCATGGAGAGTCCCGGGGAGAAAATCAAAGCCATAGATCAAGTTGCACTCCCTGATTTGACTCGCAAAACCAAGGGTGCGCAGAGCCCGGAGATACGGCCGCCATTTGCATCGCGCTGACCACAAATCAGGAGTGGTCCATTGCAGCGACGATAGCTCGTCTTCATGCCGGCTGCCCGCGGATGTTGATGGCCTAACAAAATCTGCTTTCACGTCTGAATTAGGATGTGATCCAGTAAGGGGGGTGGGGGGAGGCAGTGTGAGATACAGCCAAAATAAAAGCCTCTCTGCATAGTGGGGCGAGCCTGCTTCTGATGTGCTTGGGAACGCAACGGGGTATGTGCCGATGAGGGCCGTGGGGCAGAAAGGCTTCCGGGTTTAAAGGAACAGAGGTGGAAGGTTGCAAAATGAAAATCAATAGGCGGGAATGGGAGGGGAGAGGCTGGTGTTGGATGATGGCGTCGCCACAGAGGGGCTGAGTAGGGTCCAAGGTTCACCCTTCTGTGATTGCATTTAAATGGGTCATTACAACTGATGACCTAATGTTCTGAGGCCCTCTTTTAATGATTAAGTGTGAAGCCACACCTAATGTTGGTGGGGTTCTCTGTACCGGATGCATTTTAGTACTCGACTAGTACCAAGCATTAATTAAAGCAGTGATGTGGCTCCCATTGATTCCCAAGAACAAAATTTAGTTTGTCCTCACCAGGTTTAATCACATTTAAAAAATAAAAAAAAGGAATAAAAATATATATACTTAAGAAAGTTTAGATACTTTCTGGTGCAAGGGGTAGAACTTGCTCTGCACCACCAGATCCATTTCTTTGCCAACAGCTGTTTTAAGGACGAACATAAAGCGAGGGGTCTAATGCAATGACACCCCAGAGAAGAAGTCTGCAGAGTAACCGTTAGGAAAGAAATAATTACTTTTTAATAGAATTTCTGTGTTGCAGAGTATGGGAGCCGGTTAGGGGGCTGGGATAATATCTTATTAGTCCTGGGATTTGGACATTAGAGGAGATGGTCTCCACTGAGGGCATGCCACTGCCATTTTGGTGCGATTTATCCTTGCTCTAGTATGACAGAAGGCGTGTCAAGTTGTAAATCACCAGAGACACATAGCTAAGCACTGCTACGGCTGATTATTCCAGTGTATTTGTTGCAGTATGTGTGCATAAGGAGTTGTTAGCAAGGTTGAGTGTTTGTGAAAAGTGTATAAATTTGCAAAAGGCTAGTCATTATCTGTATTAGACTTTTGTTCAGTTTTATTCATTCTAATTTTTAAAGATTTTATTTACCATCCTCAAACTGAAACGTTGAGCCCAGTAATAAAGCATCTTATTAAAGTTAATTGATCGTTTGTTTAAATTATTTATAGTTGGTTTAAATGACCACATAACATGAAAATAAATAATTAAGAGTAATTAATTGAGTAGTAAAGTAGAAGTTAAGAGTCTAATAAAAAGGGTAAACATATTTGATGATATCCATTTATCAGCCATGACAGGAAACAGCAGCCTCCACTTCCTGCCTCACAATTCCATTTAAATGACTGGTCTCTTGGCAAAGCGCCAGAAGCTATCCCAACACAAACAAGGCCTACAGCAGGTTTGATGTGTTGAGAAACAGAGCGAAAACCCATAATAAAGTATAATCACAATGCAGGCAGAATACTGTCTTGATAGGAATCCAGACAGCCATTAGCTGCGGTGGAATTTTCGAGACTTGAGAAAAAACAACATGATTATGAAACGTTTTTGAATGAGTTTTGGATTATTCCGCTCTGTATCCCCTCTATGCTTCCCCATTGCAGCTTACCTTGCCATCGTAGCGCTTCACCAAGAACTGATCCAAGCCCAGACCTTTAATTAGGAGAGAATGACAGAATGAGCGAATGACGCTTACACAAAAAAAAAGTACAAAAAAGTACCAAGACCAGCATTTTATAAAGAGGGCACCACTTTAAGATTTGGCTTTGGCTGAAATTTGGCTTTTTCCTTTTGCTTCGTCAACAATCACATCAGCCAAGGTCAATTCATGAACTGATTGAAATTCATAACACTTAATCCATAACTAAAAACGGAAAAATCCCAACATTAAATAATAAAATGATAAACGGCAAGCCGGGGCCACAATAGAGGAAAACTTTGCACAGCTGCTCCTTTAACACAACAACATGTTTTTAATGTATTTTTTAAACGACATCCATGTTTTCACTTTAACAGAGCATTGCCACCCCCATCTTCACAGACAGCCACATGGGCCCCGTGCATTTACTTAGAACTGGGGGAGGCCCGTTTCCACGATGTCATTAGAGTGACTCGTCGACATGTGCCAGAGATTAATATAGGCAATTTACAACTCATTTCCATTCTCCAATTATCCCCACCACACTGCATTCAGCTTTCATTAGTCTGATCGTTTATCGCAGAGAACTTCTAATGCTGGATTTATTTGCTGGATCGCATTTTCTTAGCGCTGATGTAAGTGCGCGGTGAGGATTTAGATGAAGGGAGGTGACGCGATCCACCGTAGCTCGGGACAGGAGAATGCACTTGATGAGCTTGCCAGAGCAACCAAGACTAATGTAGTAACAGTGGTGATCGGAATTAAAAGGTTAGAATTATATATTCCCAAAGTCAATGTCATTATACCGCGTTAATAGAATGAATAATGTATCAGATTGGCCGTCGGGTCAAATTAGGAGGTTAATGGTCGTTCACATATTGTATCTTCCTCAATCCTTCACATCCATTTGATTTCTACCTGGGACACCCTTCTACCTAGGACCCCCACATTCATTGAATAGAGGAGGGCATCCCTCTTTAGTCGCCTAAGCTATTGAGGCTTTACACACAGCAATCATGACACCATTCATTTTGAGCACCTTACTTTATCATTCGGATGACCTTACTTTATTATTCAAACAGCCATCTCCGGTTTGGTATATCTATACATCCAACAGATTGAAATATTTCAAATGTTCTGCTCCCAGAGGGAGAACATCCATTCAATAAAGTGCGATGTACACCTTAGGGACTTTCAGCTGCAGAGATCTTTAATCTCGATAGTGCGTGTATTCATTACATTTAAAAAATGTCCCCATGTTATTCATAAATTATTAATCCTTTGGTTATCCATTGATACGCAATGACATTGCGATTTATCTGGCAAGGTGCCCTGGCCAATGCTATACATAGCATACTACATACTGCTGTTGGTGATACTTCACTTGGTGGTGGAAAGAGAGAAATGAAGGGTTTGGACAGCGCACAATCATGTTCTTTGTCGTGTCTCAGTGAAACATATCTCGTTTTTTCTACTGCAAGACAGCCGCACGCAGTCAACCGACAAACACCCATTTACCAACTGAAATTATACCCATAAATTGCAATAAACTATTTGTATGCTACTTAAATATCACATTATAGTGAAAAAAAAAACACCAAACACCTTTCTTTAGTTGAGCATATCGGTTGTTATTTAAAATAAAGTGAACGTCTTCTAATAATTTTACGATGGGTAGCCAAGATCAAATGAATTGACAACATGAATATAACATCGTCTGAAGCCCTTTAGTAAATGCATCTTGTTGTTTTTTTGGAAATAAATTCCCTCAGATATGTATTTGCATCATCGATTTAAAAGGTGTGACTTGAGGAGTGTGCAGTTGTCCATTTTATTAGTCTCAGAATAATTACCTAATCAAAATCAGTTGCAGTTCCAAGTCTTGGAATTGATTATCATAGTTAAGTGGACTGCAATAGGCTATAATTTCCTTGGGTATTGAGGAAATATCTTCCGATTGTACTGAAGACCTTGTAATCGACGTTTCTTTGAAATTTGGATCAGGCAAAAACCGTACATGCACTAATAGGGATCAGGTCGTTGCAATTGCATCAATCAGTTCTAAACCTCAACCTTCAATGATCATTTCATTTTCATCTATTTCTAAAAATTAGATGCCTCACTGAATGTTAGTAATACGCGGCCAAAACTTTGCCAATAGGTAGTTGATAGACATGCTGCAAAGTGGAGGAGCATTTCAGACCATTCCCAAATAATGTGTAAAATATCACAAACATACCGTTATAGCCATTATGGATACAGATGTTGTGGACACATGGAACTAATATTAAACTAAATAATAACAGGGTTCCAGTACCTTATGCTAGGAGCTCAATTAACGAAGCCAGGACTTTGGCTGAATGGTGCAATTAGTTAGCTTGAGACGGAGGAGGAGTTGACCGTCTGCCAATAAGATGCACTGCAGTCTCTTTTTGGCGCCTTGTTCTGCTTATGTATGCCCTCCCTCATCTAATCCAATGGATCTCGACTCAGCGTTATGACATTCATATTGTTTTGTAGGACAGGGCTTGGGAAAGGGTCACACACAGCTCGGAGATGGGTGTCTGACCAATGCATGGGAGGCACTGTTGATGGAAGAAATTGCCACCATGGCGGCAGATTTAGAAGGCACTCAGGTGATGGAAGAGCAGATGCTGCCAGACAGCAGAGACGTGACAAGCCCGACAAGATATGATTAGCGGAGCACATCGCGCACATCGGTGGCTCCAAAGACGTCAAGGTAAAGTGACCTCATAGCATCGAAGTTAGGAACAGTGCACGGGGGAAAAAGTAAAAGGCAAAAGCTGGTGCAGTGATATCTATGTTTGTATATATACACACATATATATAATAATATGCGCACACATACGCACAAGCAGAGGTGATGAAGTAGTCAAGTGTCGCACTGTGGCAAACACGGCAAGTTAAGACCAGTTGCCTTCCCAAGCACTCCACAGCCTATGATCGGATATCTCTCACCATATCTGCATGTGACACCAAGAATGTGCTTCGCCACGCTCATTAATAGACCCGCTGCCGCGTCCTATTTCGCCCCCTTCGCCGCACCCGTCTGCCTGGCCTACTTTAGAGTCAGACCCTCCCGGAGTGGGTCGTCTCCTGCCAAACTGTCCCTGAATGCTCTCGACATTGGATGCGCAGGGAGGAGTCACATGAGCTGTACATTGGACAGGGCGATGGATGATACCACCGATCGAGGAGGTGGGGGGGGGGGGTGAATCGATCCACTGTGCATTGCCAGTTGGGTACATTACGCCCTGCAGAGTGGGGGCCCATAAATCACCATGCTGCATGGAATTTCATTTGCGCGTCTGATTACACATGCACATTCACACATTCACACACGCACGCACGCACACGTGCACATTCACACAGACAACACACGCACGCACAGAAGAGGCATTCAGAACCGCTTCAAGGCCAAAATGAAAAGCATAATGTCTACTTATTTGCAAATGAATTGACTTACCTTTTATTTAGCATAGTTATCAATATATTTATTTTATCTACATTGTGGGTACTCCAATTAGCATTCATATTGTTATTTGTACTCTCTTGCTTGATTTGCACCGATCCTTTAAAGCGGGCAGACCAGAACGTCTCTTCGGACGTTCTGGTCTGAAAGAGTGGCCTTATGGTATATCGGCGGTCCGGACGGCGACTCACTCTCAGGCTGCTTCTCGTTGGGGGTGATGGAGCGCACAAAATCCTGGGGGGTCATGTACACCTCGGGGTCTCCGTGCTCGCTGATGACCTTCAGCGTCGCAAAGTAGCGGAAGATCTTATCCGGGGTGGAGTACGCCCTGATCCTGTTCTCATACTCCATCACCTGGGAGGCAGAGGGAGAAAGAAAAAATAATCGACTCATTAGTCGCACGTCAGCGGCGTTTAGATCCAGACAACGTGTGGATAACAAAACAGGAGCAGCATGGGTTTGGTTGCGATTCAGGGGTGAGAGGTCTCCCTCTATCCAAATGGCTTCAGAAAGGTAGGACGTCAACCCTGCCCGGGAGAGAGGGTGACCTTCCAGCCCCCCCCCCCCCCGACTCCATTAGCACATCAACATGAAGGACTAAATCCATCTCCCGTTTTAACGTCTAGCGTGGCTGACAGGTTAACCTCTGGGGAGATCTTGGTCGCTCCCGGGTTATACTATGTCATTTGGGGAGAGTGAAGTAGATATTTGCGAATAAATCCCCCAACAGCACAGTTCAGATCGGCCATCGCTCAAAGCAGGGCATCATGACGGAACACAGAGTATTGAATGGAGGATCACATGAAGGGAGGGGTCACGGTGTGAGTCGGCCTCTCTCAAACTGGAGTCTTATTATCAGGTCTTTAAAGTCTTAATTTGGCCTCTTAATCACAAAGCATATTAGCTACATCATTAGCGACATAATTCCAGTATTGAGACTGGTATTAGCGGCTCTGAAATAGAAATGGCTGGCACAGATGCAGCCATTTCTAATTATAGATGCAGCAATGGCATTTGACGTCGACATAAAAGTGTATTGTTTTGCTCCATCATGTTAGGCATAAAAAGGCCAGCGGTGGCTAATTATTTGTCGGGTGCTAAAAGTCTGTGTAGGATGTTATCGGTTTTGCTGTAGCTCCAATGGGCATTCCACATTTTGACAATGTTCTTGCCAAGAGTTTATCACAAAACAATTCCTTAACACAGGGTGCAGGTTTAAAACAGACAGTCGAGGAGGAAGGCTCATGATCTGTTCCTTTAAATTTTGCAAGCAAAAGAACATTGGCATTATCATTGAATTTTTCTCCGATGTAGGGAGGCTGTATCTTTATGTAACTTACAATAAAATTCCCTTACAAGGCCTTTACTAATAATTTCACAGAGAAGAGGGGTTTCAACGAAGGCCTGATCGATGGAGGGCACGAGCAGCATTGAGATCGCTCGTATCTTCCATCTATCTCCTCAAATGTACAGGCCCTTCATCGAGGCATTAGCAACACCGTAGGAGGCATAATGTTTGCTTTCCTGCTCTCGCTCAAAAAATACGTTCACCAACTAACTTCAGGTTTTTCCTTCTTTATAATGTTTTTTGTCATCTGACATACTTTCCCCATTGCGTAAGGCATTTATGAATATTGACCTTTTTTCCAAAATAAACACAAAATGCATCCATGTGATGATAATGGGGCAGAGGACAAATTTTCCCACAACAAAGACAGACACAGACACAGACACAGACACACACACACACACACACACACACACACACACACACACACACACACACACACACACACACACACACACACACACACACAACACACACACTATAAAACTTCATCAAAGTGCAGCATCTCAGAGACACCGGACAGACAGAAAACGCACTCCAACACGTACAGATGCGTGCGATTTACACTCAGTGGACAGTATTCCATCAAAACTAGGCACTCTGTCTGACACAGACCTATATCCACCGAGACAAGTACCTACTTTACCTCAACTTGGATTTGCCACATAAGGGCAAACGTGCTTTCAAATATCAATACCATTTCTGGCAGGTGACTGCTGTAGCCGCAAAAGTGATTGCTCTATTCATCTGCCCAATTCTCCAACAGCTCTTTTTGTAAATCTAGGCGCATAAGGCTGGCATGTCATTTAACGTCTGGTTTGAAACATGGGGGCCTAGTGTAACATCGCTTGACTTTCTCTAGCCCTGTTGCTGTTAAAAGTAACGTGCCATCGGAGACACGTGCTAATCCATCGTCACAGGCTAATTAAAAGTGTGGTACAAATGTTAGCAGGTGGCACATATGAAAGTAGATTAGAGAGCAATTTCACAGCGGATATTGTTTGCAAATCTTTACTTAAGGTGCCATTGTGTATAAAAAAAAAAGGGTGGAATCTAGCGGAACGGACTTGGCAGAAAGGGAATATTATATTCATAAGTATGTTTTAATCAATCTAAAATCCCATAAAAGAAAATAAATTGCGTTTTTGTTACCTTTATATCTACCTAGGGAGATATATGTACCACCATGCTTCTATAGTAGCCAAGAACGTACCAGCCGTGTCTCTAGAGAGAACGCTTTTATAAAAGAAGTATTTTCGGGCTAAGAATTCTAAGAAGAATTTGTTGTGATGGGGTGTTATAATAAGCAATGCTGTATATGAAATGCACCGCACAACATGCCATTTTACTCTAAGAAGAAGAAGTCCTAGAATTTTAACCCTCTCTTTCGACGCTACATTAACACCTACCGCTGGCAGTACGGACCTCCACACATCCACACACACACCCCGTGGTGTTATCTATAGGATTCCTAAAATGCTTAACTCTCTCTTTGGCACGGCATCAACAACAGCAACTGGCAACACGGAGCTCTACACATCCACACACACCGTGTTGTTAGCCTAAAAGTGTCAGAGAAGCACAACACTCTCTCGGACGCAAAACCGTTACAGTACAGGCCATTTAAGGCCGTTACAGGCCAGTACAAGCCAGTATAGGCCAGTTCAGGCTAGTACAGGCCAGGTAGGCATTGGAAATGGAGGTGAAAGGGGGGGGGTGCGGGGGGATTCAGTGGGTTGCCATCTGCCACCTCACCGCTAGTGGTCACATACAGCTTAATCCACGCAAGTTTATTGCCCATAGATTAAGGCGAGTTATGGAAAAAATCTATAAAATACATTGTGCAG
Source organism: Melanogrammus aeglefinus (assembly GCA_900291075.1). Lineage (NCBI taxonomy): Eukaryota > Metazoa > Chordata > Actinopteri > Gadiformes > Gadidae > Melanogrammus > Melanogrammus aeglefinus. Next base: position 78,881 of record OLKM01000335.1, read on the forward strand.
ATAAATTAACAGCAGGCGACGGAACCGCCTAATGTTGATTGTCTATTGATTACCTTGCGGTCGCGGAATCCAGAGCGGACTTTCTTCTTCTTCCCCTCGCCACCGCCACTCTCCTCCCCTCCTTCCTGCTCCTCCTCCTCCTCTCCACTGGTGGCCTCCACGGACTTGTCCGACTCCACGTCCGATTCGGCGTCCTTGGGGAACTCCTCGGCCTCAGGCTCCACCCCCTCGGCGTGACGGACCGACGGCCCGGCGTCCGCGTACGCCCTGGGGGGGGGGCCAAGACCACAGAGACGCCGGGTGTCACTTACGCTGACAACAACAGGGTGTCCGTGTCCCCAGGGTCCGAAGAGGTTAATGGGTACATGGGGATATACATTTCTCTGTTTGGCCCCCGACCCGTAAGGGGGGGGGGGGGAGTAAAAGTGTGTAAAAGCCTGGATGCCTCGCTGAGAAGAGTGAATAGAGAGAGAGTGATAAAAAGCAATGATGATGTTGGAGGGGAAGAAGAGCAATTGGAAAAACAGTAAAGGAGCACTGTGTTTCTTTTCTGCTGTGTCATGTTGTACGTTTGGGCGTCTACCTCGGCCAACTGTGCCCGGATTGAAAATTGCCGTTATAAGAATTAAGATGACTTCTCGGAGATTGCAGGTTTGAGGCCGTATAATTCAGTTTTACGAGACATTGAGGAAAAATGAGGCAGGGAACGCTCTCTCTTCAGCGGTCTCCAGACGTCCAGGAGGTGCAATCCATCGCACAGCGGCCTGTACACACCCCGTCACTGTGTCTTTGAAGAACTCTCACCTCACCCTGACACCATTTGTGCAGTGGCTGCAAGTTAAATTAACACCGACTCCTTTATGATAGAGTGTGGATCATTACAAAGCAACGCTGCATAGGGGCAGTGGCTCAGCATTTCATGACCAACCCCAGTGCAGCGGAGTGCAAATAAAGGTTTGTGCATTTCAAAGTGGGACAGTATGTGAGTCTGTGTGTGTGTGTGTGTGTGTGTGTGTGTGTGTGTGTGTGTGTGTGTGTGTGTGTGTGTGTGTGTGTGTGTGTGTGTGTGTGTGTGTGTGTGTGTGTGTGTGTGTGTGTGTGTGTGTGTGTGTAAAAGAGTGAATCAGTGTGTAAGCGTGTGCGTATTTAAAGAAAATGTGAACCACCACCCGTCTCCCCCCATTGCTGGTGAAAGAGCCGAAGCGTGCTTTCATACCTTGTCCAGAGCAGTCCTTTGATGGCCGATATCCCTGTGACCCCAGCCAGGGCTGCCAGTATCAGTCTCCGTCGGCCCTGGGTCCGCACCGGCCCACTGTGGTAGCGCCGGGACATCAGGGCCAGGCCCACAGAGGCCGCCGAAAGCGCCCGCAAGCGGAACATCCTGTGAGTAGAGTGACAGCCCATGGAAACCGAGCATCAGTCAAGATAAGGGGTAGGCACTCCTATTCATCCTCAGGCCGTAGATGACAGAGCTTGCGAGAGGTCGTAGAAATGCTGCTCTTGCAACACAATGCACTTAATGTTCAACATTATGTTGAGCATTACTAAACTCTAGCACGGGTGGTTCTGCTGTAAAGGAGCCAAACGATTTTTATTTTTCTGGAGCCTTTCCCACTGCAGACACCGCTGGAAACAACCCCAAATAAATCGTATTTAAATTCACCAAACGTGTACCCTGCCACCAAAACTTGAATTCTTATAAGACAGTGATGTAATTCATTAGTGCCACAACTGAGTGATTAGGAAATAAGTGGGCTGCTACCTTTATAGTCGGTTGATTTCCAGACTTGGAGAAAGAGGAGCTCCATCACTCTCACAAAACAAAGAATGATGGAGTAACCTTATATTACCCATCAATATTACATGTGGCTATTAGGAGAGTCCTCCCCAATTTAATCAGCAAGATAAACATGCAAAAACAACATTGCTAATTGGGAACATTCAGTGTTCCGTGGCAAAAGGGACTTAGGAGGTCTCTTGAGTATGAGACTGAACGTGCTTGAATACACACTCCCTTCTTTCAATCTTTCCAAAGTCACAGACCGAGGTCTCTTACTGAAGTCTTGACATCAACCGAATGGACTGGAATCACTAGGAACTTTCTTTAGGCGTTCAAGCTAGAAATCGAAACAGTTCTACATCTGACATTTACAGCGTCTGCATTTCTGTCTACAACATTTAACGATAAGGGGTGTTTCAGGAGCAAGTTTGGCAACATAACCATCAAATCTCTCTCGTTTAACGGAGGTGTCAGTCAGGGTAGTAGAGGGGATATTATTTTGGAAGGCTTCGCTCTGTGCAGCATAAAATCAATGTGCACAACCTAAACAAAACTATTAGGATATGTACAATCGATACAACACAATGCATCCTACCCTATTGCGTGGAGACAAGTCTATTGCATGGAGTATAACAACTGGTGTTCAGAAACATGTCTAGAGAGTGGGATTCATTATCTTCTAGCAGGCTTTGTGCTGAATCCATTAATTTGGGGGATTTCAACGTTCTGTTCCAGGGAAAATCATTTCTGCTGTTGTTTTCAGCTGAAAGCACTAATTTTTGCCCATCAGCCCACCAAAACGTTTCAACACTGAGTCCATGGATTTGGGGAAATGTAATGGATATCCTCAATGAAAAGCCAACCTATAGGTTCAACACCATTATCTATAATGGTCATTAGTCAGGCTACAATCCCAAGCGATTCTCAAGAGCAACTTCACATTATTAGCTTTTAAGTAGGAGAGTTCATTCATAAGACAGGTAGCCACTGCAGACATCTAAACCAGAAAGCTTAACTTAAAGTCTGCACAAAGCTGGTGCAAAAAATCCTGTACATTTAAAACAATTATAATACTGTTTATCTGATCATTATCATATGGTTTTATTCAAAGGCTTTGAATTCTCTGATGAAGATGGAATAGTGGGTATGGGGTTAGGCATTTTTCCAACAGCCTACAAAAAGACAAGAACAATTTTTGTTTGAACCCATACCATCTGCTGGAAGTCAGACACCCAGCCTAACACTATCATCCTACCACCAATAATAACCACAAGACATGTCACCTGGGAGTCAAACCACAGACACAGTAATAATCCACTATCATGCAGCCTCCAATAATAATATAACAACCATAACACATTCTAGATGGAGGGGGGCTTTTTAATCTGTAGTAATCCTCATTCATATGAAAACGTAACAGGTAGCATTAAGCTGGTACGTCCTGAACAAACGTTGCATACAACTTCAACTAGAAGTTTGACGACTGTATGCAATAGACTACGGGGGTACCAACATGTACCCCCCCCCCACCAGCAACATCTGCTGGGCTGACAACAGATAGAGACACACACTCCTGCAACACACTACATTGCAAAATATGCCTTGTATGTCCCCACCGGATATGGTATGCTTCTACCAAGTGTTCACAATAACAATGTGAGAGATGCCAAAGCCAGGACTCACTCTCAGGCAAAACGCAGACGTGTATCGTGATGATTGAGGACCGACATGGTAACACATCAGCACACGCTGCTGTATGATGGACCTATACATGCACAGTATTCTAAACACATTGTATGTGGTTGACTCGGGTGTCTGCCTCGCTTTAGGTAAATACAGAGCATTACATGCCTGGCAAGACATGTCACACAGATATTTAAGACCATCGCAGATGTTAGTTAGCCTGCTAGCAAGCGAAGCAACTACTCCGTGATAACTGTGAGAAGAGAGGAGGTCATTTCGTACATCATAAAATCGCATGAGCAGTCGTATATACGCATGGCATGGGTTACTCACGTTTATGACAATAGGTTAAACCAAATATAGAGTTTCTTCGAAGTGTCAGAAGATGCGTTTTCTTCTTTTCGCTCTCAACGACGAGTCCAAAACAACAGTTCCGTGTTACCGAATAAGCCCCGCCCCCTGAAAACGCCCCTTTCTGTATAACGTGCCTGGGTTGGGTGTGGCCAAGGCAGTGGGAACTGGCACACTATAAGCACATATCATTTATAACAAGTGATACATTTAAATGCATTTTATTAATTATGTGTTAAACGTTAGGCGATCAAGATTGCTTGTGTTCTCACAATCATAAAAGCCCAAACAGAGCTACAATAAGTATGAGGGACAGTCAAGTGATGGTGATTCTAACAGTAACAGCGGCCTCACTTTGATTTCACCATCATCATTATTTGGCTTTATTCTTTATCTCTAGTCTTTTTTTTATCCAAGCCCATAAGTCATATACTCTCATCCATTCCTTACATGCCTTTAAATCATTCAATTGTATGTATTTGTATTAGCATTGTCTTCAAAGATTTGATATATCTTTGTTGGTTTGGTAAGAATATTTAATTTCATTTTAAACTGCACCGATTTTTATTGCTCAGACTTGTTAATCTGTTGGTAGTGTGCTCCCTGTGGTGAATTTATGATGAAGGCAGTGGACAGTTATGGACAGTGAATTATGTGGTGTGTAATTAGTCAACAGGGAATGCCAGTGAGTAAAATCATGTTATGAATAACCATCCATATTTGTTTCCTGCAGCATCTCTTGATATTACAGTATTTCTTACAGCATATAGATTTGCATTTGCTTCTTAAAATGTACTGACAAGAATGACTTTTTAAATTACTCTTTGGTGGAATACTTGTGGCAGCTTGTTAGTGGATAAATGCAAAGATGAATATTGATTTTTGGATGGAAATGTATTAAAACAGAGAAACTGGTTATCAGCTGAGAATGTGTGATAAGTACATTTATGATTGAATGTACTTATAAAGGGAACTTTGACCTCTTTTTTTTAGACTTGGTCTAAATCAATAACCGTTTCATAAAACCGAATCAAGGGGCATTCACCCTTTAATCTTTTTTAGGGTGCGTTTCTATTTGAAGTAATTTTTAGTTGTTTTTGTTTGTACTGCTGTGTTTCTAACTGCTGTCAAGTGACATATTGCCAAAAAAAAGACGACAAACTGTGCTAAATGGTTTACCTCTATTGGTCGTGAGCTTTTTGGCTTAATTTTATCCTTGCTTCTTCTTTCCAACTCCATGCTTTATCTTCATCATAATACATTTCATAATTATAATTACATAATTTGGTTGGGTAATTTTACCATCTTTTACCAACTTGTTTCCCTCCGTTAACTCGTTACCCTCCAATAAGTGAAGATAAGATAAAATAATACTTAATTAATCCTAGAATGGAAATCCTAGCATAAACTAGAGGAAAGTAATGTGTAATAACATTTTATTTGGGTCATTCTAAACAGTGGAATGCTTTCTGACATGGCAAGGAACAAGTGAATAGAATACATGAGCAAAACAATTACAAATTATCCCAAATAAGGGCAGAAATAGGAATAAATAAAGTAACAACAGATAAAATATACAAAACACTAGCCATGGTGTTCCATGTTGAACCATTGTCAGTGCAACTTCCTACAGCGCACTGCCTGAAGTGCAGTGAACATTCTGACCTCATGCAGGATATAGAATAACCCTGCCTTCTGGCCCTAGTGATTTACTCTGACTCTACCAGTATATTTCTTGCTTCTACTTGGTGTTCCACCACTGCGGGGCCTCATAGGCAAGGCTTGTTAGTAAGCGAGCAACATAAGAACTGGTTAGGCCTGTCGCATGGAGCGTGTGGGTTGAACAAGTGCTGTTGAATGTGTTAGGACTAAGAGACTTCCTTTGTACACTGCTTGCGTAGCCGCGGGCCCCGCCTTGCCGTTGTGAAAGGTGGGTAAGTAAGATAAGACAAGTCTTGCTTCACCTCGAATGGTACCAGTATATTCACCACTATGCCATTACTTCTCTACTTCTCTGGACTATACATAAATCTTTTCAAGTTAGCCTATCTCGGTCTGGATTGCTTCATTAAGCAAACATTTGTAAATTCACATGGGAGATATGCTGGCCTGCTGGTTTTACAGCAGGGAGTGGCGTTTGCATGAGCAGCTATATAAGTGTGGAAGCTGCAGTGAAATGTGATAGATTGGCAGCTGAGTTTAATGATTACACGTGGATCCGGTGAAGCCCTGACCTTGCGTATGAAGAAGTATGTTTACTTGAAAGACAAAATCCTGCCTTTCATATCAGTATGTATGTGAGTGTGTGACTGTGTGTGTGTGACTGTGTGTGTGTGACTGTGTGTGTGTGTGTGTGTGTGTGTGTGTGTGTGTGTGTGTGTGTGTGTGTGTGTGTGTGTGTGTGTGTGTGTGTGTGTGTGTGTGTGTGTGTGTGTGTGTGTGTGTGTGTGTGTGTGTGTGTGAGGGCCTCTGTATACATGCATAAATGCACACACAACTTTAACCAAAGTGGTTTATTTGGCTGGATTATATTTGTGTGCAGAATGGGAATCACCTCATCTCAGCAGCAGAGTGAGGGATGGTTTGGGTGTGGTCTTTATTTTACTCTTTGGTATGGGCTCAGTCATATTTGAATGTGATTTCAATGCCGTGTCTTAGCTTGTTCCTTGACTACACAGACACACACACACACACACAGAAACTCAAACACACAATCAGGACGCTATAACCCTATTACAACAAGATGTTGTACAAAGTATGAATGCACCCAAGTCACCCTAATGAATATAGACATACTTAAACAGGAAACAGGTGTGAGCTAGCTAGCCAGTCTTTTTATAGATCAATGGGGCGACTTGTAGGCCTAGTCAATAAAGTTAGGCAACAAACAGATATATCCTGTTATACCTGACACGAATCCCATTTCATAATGGAACTTTTAACTAGTTTTTCCCATCTTCTGATAGGAGCTAAGACAATGGAGCAACAACAATGTTCACACAAGTGTGTTCAAAGCCATAGGGGAATTCCCCACTAGCCATAACATGAATCACTTTCTCTGTAAAATCTGTTCAGCCCACAGAGACCACGTTGGGTCATTGTCCATACAAAAGAAGGGAGAAATTAGCATTTAAATGACATTGCCCACGCAGTGTGTTGCCACTGCACCTGAACCGGAAATGGCAATTGTGAGTTGAGGCGCAAGGAAGTCCTAGGCAATGAGGTCCCTGAGAAAGATAATATCGGGAAAATATAAACTGACACATGTTTATGAATGTAAAACATATGCACAATCTATTCACTGTACAAAGCTTCTTCTTCCACCTGCAATAAAACCAGTGAGTTGTTGTTTGCTATTCACCTTTGACCTACATGAAGGCGTGGCAGTCACTCACTCACTACTGAGACTTATTTGACTGCAAAATAACATTTGGTAACATCCCTCTCACAGGTGGAGACTGGAAAAAACATCCTCCATATGCCCTATATCACTATGCTTACATCCGTGGTACTATATTTTATTCATGAGAAACATTATGCCCTACTGCTGCTGCTGCTTCTAATTTCTGCCATTTTTGAAAGCCTTTTAAGTGGATGCACATTTCAGAAGGTAGAATACACACCCTTTCAAAGTTACTGTGGATCAACACATTAGATTTGATTCGCTATTTCCCCAGTGATCCTCCACGTGAATGACTAGTGAAACAAACCAATAATAGGTGCAGTTAGAGCACTATATGGGATACAGGCCACAACTAGTGAGGCGTTTACTACAGCTCTGCAGAACTTTGAGACGTATCTTCCATTTTGGGTGGTTGAATTCCAACTGTAACCAAATAGTCTATATTTGGTATCATATGAAAAAAGTGCTTAATGTATTGATAGGCCAATTTAAGATTGTCATTGTCGCTATCTAATGTATATTGCTGATGCAACGGGAATATCCAACATAATATCCTCAAAACTCCGAATGGGCTCCGAGCCATAACGTGCCGTGTATATCATCACTAGGTAGGCTACTTTATAAAGAGGGCCTATCACTTGACTTTACCTTAAATGCAGATAATGTATCACGCCTGAAATGTGTGTAGGTTGTCTTTCAGGCACGATGCCGGAAAGTGCGACATATGTAATGCAACATTAATAGAACTGACGGCGTAAAGTGGCTTGATTTTGAATTCTGGTGCAACGCTGGCTGGGCATGTGTACGAAGCAGCACTAGTCCAGCCCCGCTTCACCGCCCACCACCCTCCCCTTTCCCCCTTCGGTCTGTCTCGGTCCGCCCGCAGCATTCGCCTTCTGAGCGAGCTTTCATTAGAGAGATGGCAGGGAAAGTGTGCAGATCAATGCTCCTCTTGTCCAGGAGCAGCGGAACGGTGGCAGGTAGCCTCCCCGCACTTGTTGTCTCTTCACAACGACACCATCAGCACATAAGACCGGTAAGTCAACGCAAGGACCACCCCGGCGTGTGGGGGAGAGGTGTAGGCAGCGAGCCGCCGGACGCCAGGAACCGTGGGTGCTCTGCTGTGTTGTATTGGCTGGCTAAGGAAGTGAGGCTAACTAGCCCGGAGATCTTCGATTCTTGTATGGTTTGCTTGCTTCGCTGGTAGACCATTTAAAGCAGTTGTTCGTGTGTGTACGTGGCTCCGATTCGGGATGTTTCCACTGATAACTCTCACAATGGGCGCAATGCATTTTCGACAGTAGCAATGCAGATTTTTTTTTTTTTTAGAGACGATTTCTGGACGCCCTGTAATATCCCACTGGCGCTGCCCCGCCGTGTACTGTGCGAGGCTTTCCCGACACCCGTCCTCACATATACTGGACATCTCATGTTTCCATGTGCTCAACAACTTCAAGCTATGACCGTATTTGTAAATCGCTGTCCTGTCGGTGGTGTGATCAGTGTGTTCTCATGTCGTTGCCTTTTTAGTGTTGCAACACCTTCCTGTTAGAAGGGCATCTGGAACAGCTGCAATCGATCGGAGCTCTTTTTTTTATTGTCCGAGGGGTTTAGGGCAAGGGGAACAATTATTTGATTTCATGTCGGTCGTTCAACTATAGACCATAATGATGCTAGTTCTAGTTCGCTTTTGGGTTGTCGCCGTCGTTTCTGAGATGCCTTCCTCCATCCGATGGGTTCTTCTTATGTTATGCCATCTCTCATACAGTGTGTGAACTGCAGTATCTGTAAGTGGTGCATCTGTGTGAGCTCAAAAATTGTCGCTATAGAAAGGGGTGTGTGTGTGTGTGTGTGTGTGTGTGTGTGTGTGTGTGTGTGTGTGTGTGTGTGTGTGTGTGTGTGTGTGTGTGTGTGTGTGTGTGTGTGTGTGTGTGTGTGTGTGTGTGGGGGGGGGGGGGGGGGGGAGAGAGGAGGAGAGAGATTCAGTTAGAGACTTGCTCTTCATAAACACATCCCTTCCCTGAAACATGGGAACCCACAATTTCATGATGATGATGTCAGACTCGCCAGCTAGCCCGGTATTGCCCCCCCCCTCCATGAGGGTGTTTCCCCGTCGCAGGATCTCCTCCAAACTAGGGGCAATAAGCAAACCATTGTGGACGTACACCTAGCCAAGCGAATTACAATCGCACGTACCCTATTGGGGGGGGGGGGGGGGGGCAGTAATGGCTCTTGCAGTGCTGCTAATTATGTTATACAGTGAAATCATTGAATGCCGCCCGACTCACTGACCGACTCTTAAGATGCAAACGAGCAGATGTTCCATTGCTGCCTTATGGAAACTAGGGTCCAGTATGGGCTGGGTATGTAAAAGAATGAGGAAGTGTAGTGTGGCAGGACGGGCCAGCCCACCTCACTACTCATTGGGCGATAATTACATCACTGCTGTGATTTGGAATGCCTCCCTGTTGACATCTTTATTTTCTTCTTTTGTTCTTACACACACACACCACACACACACACACACACACACACACACACACACACACACACACACACACACACACACACACACACACACACACACACACACACACACTACAATCCGACCAGGTGGACCGGAGCTTGTCGTATTTTTCAGACTTGTACGCTAATAACTTTTCATTTAACTTTGATCTGCTTGGTTGTATTTCTGTTAGCCTGTCATAAAGTTTGTCACAGCCCATCGAGGCGTGTCTGTCGCGGCTCCTGTCACAGGGCCCTGGCGTTCTGACAGCCTCGTGACAAGCCAAGACGCCTCTGGTTCGCTTATTGCTCAGCTTCTGCAGTAGGAGAATTCCCTGTAGTATCTGTGTTTTTTGCGCCCTAAACCTTAAATATGCGGGGCGGGGTGAAGCCAAGCTAGGCTACGCTCTGTAGCATCAACTCTTAGAGACGACACCTCTTGTCACCTGGAGCTGGTTCAACTTGTCTACCGCGTCGTTCACGCCATAACCCGAAGCCACACTCACTAAGCGACTCCCTTAATGACTGCAGCGCGTATTATGGACTCTAGGGGCAGACATTTAACCCGCGTCTGATCACTATTGACCTAGCTGTCCTATAAAACGGTTCCCTTTTCCGACGTGGCAGGAGGCTAGAGTCATTGTGAATAAAAATGACTTGCAAAGATGCCCCATAAATCAGGGCTGTTTTTCAATGCTTCAACCAGCCTCCGTTTCCCGTCACATTTCAAATAGCCTGCTTGGTGCAAAGAAGAAGCTGCTGCAGCTGCAGACTTTTCCTTGTTCCTTTTTATATTGTATTCATGTGGATTTATTACTCAAGATTTAAGTTACTAGCATTTACGACTGACATTAATTGGAATGGAGCCTTAATGAATTGGTCGGGCAGCAGTCTGAGGGTGTCTGTAGGGGTCATGGACCAGCCACTGCCCCCTAATCCAATTAGGATGGAGGTAAACAAATTATTTCCACTCCCACCAACACAATGAGTTCTAATTTAAATCCGGATAAGCATATGAGAGCTAACGTCACAGTTCGTCTGCTTGGTTGGTACAAAGAAAACCAATTGCGCCCTGAAAAGGCGATAAAAGGCGATAAGACATTTCAATGATTGATGAACCTGTCTACACATGCCTCCTCATTTGATGGGTGATTCTGTTTTTTGTTTTTTTTAAATTATCACAGATATTTCCGGATCAAACAATATGAGGGGGGGGGGGAGTGATTCCAACACACTAGCCCGATGTGCATGATTGATTGTAAATCAAGAGTTTAGTGAAGGGAGGGAAGCTCTTTGTGACACAACATGATAAATGTCATGCTACATTGGCTGTGTTAATTAGGGTGATATTTGTTATTTAACGATTACTGTGTCAACTTCTTGTTTCATGGCTCTGAAGACGGTTTTTGCAATCTTGTCTTTCTTTGTGATTGATTAGTAGAATTTCAGAGGTCAGACTGTTTTCTTTTATCGCCTCAGTTTTTTTCACGACTTGGAGCCTAGACCCGGGTACTAATTCTGAAATCCAATCATACCAAGTAGGCCACTTGCTGTGGCTGAATCTGCTCTGCTCCACCGTATCGGAACACTGTGATCACCTTTTACCCATAATATTCATATCATGTATTCATACGACCTTGGGTAGGCGTATGCCGATTGAATTCAACAGACTTCTAAAACATTTTTATGTGATGGTGACATAGGAAAGGAAGACTGCTTGGAAATTCACGAGTAGACTAGTTTAGTATTTTCAGGGCTCGGAGTGTACACTTACAGGAACTTATCTGAGTTTGTTGCACAACCATTGTATGTGTTCCATGTTCTCTGCTTTTTCATGTTTTCATCTGCAACAAAGGCCCTACTAGACTTCCGAATTGAAGTTGAAAAGGGATACCAGCAAATTTATGTGTTTATAGATGGCAATAATCTGTTGTTATTCTGTTTTGAACAGAGCAGGTAGTATTATGCAATAAGATGATTGTAATATTAATCAAAAGGGAAAACATTTTCGTTCTCACTTCACTTTTATTTAGTGCTCTGATTGTTGAAAAATAGTTTAGTGTTTGCCTCTGCGTGTGTGCCGTGATGTGTGCATATTCACGCTCCGCCGAGATGATTACTACTGTATATGTGACGAGTTATGAAAGCCCTGCTGCATCGCCACAAGCTGTTAAACCGTTGAAGTTCAGAGCACCTCGCCCTGCCCGTGTTTTTGCAGTCTTTATTAGTTTGTCCTGGTTTTACTTTTAAATAGGAGTGGACTGATTGATTTGACGTAAAACAGGGCTATACACTAAACCCATGCCGTGGCAGCCAATCTACTCGGACGGGTATTTTATGCTCTACTATGGCAGCAAATCACCACCCATCACAGGCTTTGCTGAGCGACCACTATTTCTTTATTCCATATTTTTAATGTGATTGTTCTGCAAGTCTGCCCCAGGTCCCGGTTTATTGTGGAGATTATGACAAGGCCCGTCCCCTTTTTAAGGTGCTGGTTGTTGGTTGTTGGGAGATCTGCAGCCACTGCAGCGTCTGAACCCAGTTGACATGTGTTCTTTTTGTTAGGATTGGAGGATTGTGGAGAAGTTCAGAAAATGTAAATATTACTTTTGGGGGTTAAGTTTGGCTCACAATGACTTTTTATCCACCGGCGGTTCCACACTAAAGCAGACTGATTCCTATTCCTCAACCACAAACAAGATTGCTTTGATCATTGTAGGGTTGCAAAGGTATCTTGCTCATCCCCTTGTTAATCTAGAAAAACCTGTTTCATAATTCGATTGTCGTGTTTTTGCGACGTGGTTGTTGTCCTCTTAAAGTCTAAGACTAGTGCCGCAGATCGTATATGTGAATATTGGTGGCTCATAAGCATGTCTGCTCTATGTCATTGCATAACGGGTATCAAATTGCATTGAATTGCTTTTTTAGTCTAGACCTTAAAAAATAACGGTGGGGAAAAAGGACTAAGAAGGGAAGCCTAGAAATGAAGGAAATGGACCTGCTATGGAACAAGTAGTTTTCTACCAACATCATTAAACCCACTCCAAGAGCAGAATGTTTTAGACCAACGGTCTAAAGTTGTCTCGAAGTTGTTTCTGTCTCGTTAATTCACTGCTTGAGCAGCAACTCATTACTTCCTCCTCACACCGCTAGCTTTGGGCCCTGTTTCTGGCTGTTTCCCTAACCATAGACCGGTGCGTGCCCATGTCTCCCCCCCGTGTCTAAGCTTCACCGTTCCCCCCCCCCCACCCCCCGTGGTCTCTTCCTGCATCACACCTCGCCACCTGCTAAGAGCCTGGTGGTCCTTCTCACGCTCACCAGCTGTTTGCCCCTGTAGGCAGAAGTAGACTTCCTGAAGGTCCACAGGGGCTGACTTGGAGTAGCATACATTCACTTGAGAATGTGCTCTGTGTGTAGCATTCACGGCCATTGTCGATAAGACACTTATTTTCTGCTGTTATTACCTGAAATCCCCCCCCCCCATAATGTATTCCCTCTTAAACCTTTCGATGGCTCAGACGGCTACATTGTCAGATTAGTGGTTGCATGCTCCTATTCATTACAAAGTGGGGTTGCGGGGTAAGATCATCTTGACAAAGTCATCGTTTGTACGCAGGCGTGGATTCTCCTCCTCGATGCTGTGAATGACAAGGGTGAACCTCTCACATGAGCTGCAGGGACTAATTAAGCCTCTTACCACCAGTGCTGCGTGGCCCACTGCTACCAGGCATCCAGTTATCACAGAAGTGGCCTGTTAATCTAGGCCAATACGGGGGATCGGATGACGGATGGATGGACGCACGCTCGGTTAGCCCCACTCATCTGTCGGATGTCGTTCCTCAGCGTGGGGGGTTAGTGGGGTTGGTGGGGGAAGAGGGGAGGGCAGGTGAGAGCGGTGCTCGGGTTTTTGAAGGTCGTCCACACAGCCATTAGAGCCGGGATTTGTTGTCACTAAAGTGACAAGCGACAAGCACAAATCCCCCACAATGCCAGTTCCTCATCAGAAGGGCTGAGTCACCAATGGCAAACAGATTTGCTTAAGGAGCCCCCCCATTCCAATTATTTTACCCTTTTTCTTTGACACCCTTTTGTTCCGTCCCCTGCCCCGTTTACACAAACGCTTCACGAAACACTGCTCGTGTATGACGTGTTGTTTGTTTCAGAATTGAAAATAGTTCTGTGCGCCGTCCTTAGATTAAAATTAATTGTGTGCTCTTTCATATTCTTCATACATTGTATTTGGAAATCTTCTTGAAGTGAAAAGGCAACAAAATACATTTGTTGAAAAAAGCTGTTTTGAGAAAGTTTGCCTAATTTAAAAGTAAAGTTTTAACATTTTAAGAGATGCTGTATTATTATTATTTATTTTGTTTTGTAAACCAATACTTTGTGTTGTTCCTGAGGCTTATAAGCCTCCCTAGTGTTGGTTTTTATATTCTGCATGCCCCCATATTTCCCAACCATGACCCCCAACTGCCAGGCTTAGTAAACGTAAACGTATCCATTTCATAATTTCCAAATGTCTGCGAGTTCGTGTATTCATTTCTTTTTGGTTAGCAGAACAGATGAGAACAGGAAGCAGATCGTGGGGAGATATCTTTCGCTTGGGTAGAGCAGCGCCGACCAGAGATCCGTAGTGTTTTCCTATAATTGAAATTTCGCCCTGCCATCGATGCTGCCGGTTAAAGAAAGCAGGGGAATATACACGGCAGCGGTGGGGCTTCGGTTTCCGCGAGGATTCCCCCAGCCTTAGGCTCACCTCTGCCTTTTGAAGACTGTCAGTGTGAGCAGGAGCCGTTACTCATTACGCTGTGTCTGCGTCTCCCGGGACAGCGCCATGGAGTTGAGGAGATCCCAGGCTCGGCATGATTCTGCTGCAGCCCCCATTGCAGCGACATCTTCCCACAACCTGAATTTTACTGCTAATTTTGTTAAAAGGGCCCGATTTTCTATTCGATAGTACAGATGATGCTGTATCATCTTTATTTCTACTTCATAACACTATACTATGCTATAACACATGTAGACTACTTGGAAAGCTCCCCTGCCTAACAGCCTCTCTCATTCGCCCCGCTAATGAGGTTGTACTCCAGTTAACCATTTATGTTTGTTGTTCGTTTTGCAGCAGCCATGACTGTGGAACACTTAGGGTTATCCATCAGCAGGTTTCAATGTTAATACACGTAGCCATTAAGATTTTCAACATGCCCTACACTGACCTTGGAGAGGAGGGAGGGGAGGACAAACCAAACACACATTATTTGAACAAGGGGTGTTGGTTTCCTCTGTGTTTAGGTTGGTTGTTCATCAGTGGTCCCGCTGACTTTGCGTGTGGCTAAAGGTGGGAGGGCATGACATTTTGGAGCTAGTAACCTGCACTGATGATTCAAAGAGACAGGCCATTTCTCATTCCTCAACAAGCCAAATCGGCTGCGTCCTGTGACTTGCAGGACAGATTGCGGTGTGTTTGTCTGGTGAACCACTTCCTCTAACCATCGCGCTGCAGACTAGGAGCCGGGACATACGCTCTGCATTGAGGTCATTGCAAACCAATATGGCTGAGGTCAATGTGGCTCCTCTTTGGTAGCGTGTACCCGGTTGTTCCCTGGTAGGGTGTTGCACCCTGGAGGGGGCTGACCGTGATGACGCTGATGTTTGACTGCTGCATGTGACTTACTTGTATTCCTTGAAAATAAATGTTGACTGGTTTTATGAGGCTGTGTTTGCTTGACCTTTTTTGACCATTTCATATTGACTTAAGAACTCTTGGGGTAATCAACGTTGAAAAATGTCCACTATTGGAATAACACCTTAAACAATAAATAAAGAAAATAAAATGCATGAGGTTCTAAAATGGCTTGTAAAGTGCCAGGTATTAAAGGTTATGGGTTAGACGTATGCCAATAATAAGCCGATATGACCGGCGTACCATTGCTGAAAAGCATGCTCTGTAACTGCAAGCAATGCGGACGCATGCCTGTATCTGTATCATTTTAATAAGCCAGATTGCCCGGTCTTCATGTCTGTTCACTCCATTTCATCAACATGTTCAAACAATACACCCACGGGTCCAATCAGTCGACCGACTCTGTACTGCTAGTTCATGTTCAGCATACAAACCGGGATCATTCCACGTTTACCTCTTTTGATGGACCTTAACCAAGTCAGGTACTAGTCATAGTTCCTTTACCGGGGAGAGGAAAATCTGTATTTATCAGATGATTGATGTGGTGACCTGGGCACACACGTAAAAGTCGTAAATGGTAAAGTGGGTCTTCACCGTGATGGATCAGACTCGGGGCGTCCCCCCCCCCCCCCCCCCAGGGCCCACCTCCCTGTTCCTACTTGCGTCCACTTTGTTTGTCTTGTAATTACACAGACCCTTGCTGTGCCATGCCAGACACACACGGGGGGATTCGCGGTGGACACCCCCCCGTCCCCTCAGACAAACAGTGACAGACAGACACACCTGTGGCCAATGTCTGGCTGTCGCCGCCTGAGGCAGATGTGTGGGAGACTGGCCTTCCGTTTTCTCCATTTCCCACCCTTTTCTTTTTAACTTTGTGCTCTTCACTCTGTTTCCCATCATGTGTTGGTGTGTCTCAGGTGATTTGGTGTCCGTCCGTGCATGTCTGTTTCGTGTATTTGTTGGCGGCATTACGGGAACTGCCATGCTGTGCATAATGAGGTTGCACCAATTTGCTGCAGTTTGGGTGCTTAGTGTCAAAAGGCCGGCCCTTGTGCTGTATGGCCCAATCCCTTTTAATTAACTTTTATATGGTTACAGGAAATCAATGAGCAGAGAGGCATGCATTGAATAAGAATTGTGTGTGTGTGTGTGTGTGTGGGGGGGGGTTAGGTGAGAGGGTGAACGGCTGAAGCCTTTTTTTTTTTGCTGCCTCAGCAGATGGTACTGAGTTCAATTGAGCTCCATGCCATCCATCAAAAGTCATTTTTACAGCTTAGTAGCACCTTAGAGACAATGTGACCCTTTCCCTATAGGACGACTGCGTGAAGGTTAGTGTGTGTGTGTGTGTGTGTGTGTGTGTGTGTGTGTGTGTATATGTGTGTGTATATATATATATATATATATATATATATATATAAATTGTATATGTGATTGTATATGTGTGTGTGTGTATGTATGTGTATATATATATATGTGTGTGTGTATGTGTTTGTATATAAGGGAAATCCACTTTACATAATCAACATGCCAAAGCATCCCCCAATGTGTGGATATTGCCTCAGGACAAGGGAAAATCAATGAACTTCCAGTACAATAGTATCCATCTTGGTGGTAAGGTTGTTTTGTAACATGCATTATGCCCAACCTTATAGTGTGTTATATTATGTGAAGCCAAGTAAAAGTCTGTTTAAGTAAAAGTCTGAGAAAAATACAACGGAAAACAACGTGCGATGCAATCTTGGAGGGTCTCAAAAGCACCTCTTGGCAGGCAAGCAAATTGCTTATGTTAATAAGCGTACATCAGCCGTGATTTATTGTCAGTGAAGAACCTGCGTGAATGCCAAACAAATAAGGTGTGAGGGTTGCTTTGTTCTTTTTGGATTAACAGGGCTCAGTACTTTGCTCCTGAGTCCCAGAGGTGAAAATGGCTTTTTACCGTGCCTATAACTTTGAGCTTACTAATGTTGTTGTGTTTTAAATAAAGGCCAAATGCGGGCTTGTTAGTGGTCATAAGGAGCTAACTATCTCTTGCTGAACAACTGCCGTGAGTGCTGCTCTCGATCATTGGGCAGACAGCATGCAATTTATAAGAAGGGTTGCGCCCTAATGGTGTCAAAGCACTGTGGTGTAAAGCATGACATCCATGTAGCCTAATGCTAATTGCCAACATCAGGGCTTGAGAAGCACGATAAAGCCACTCCCTTGAGCTCATTTCAGACCGTAGCCGTCATTTCAAAGCCACTGAGGTGACGGTCTTTTCTTTTTGTCACGCTAACTTGGCAAGCTAAAAGATAGATAAATAGATGGAATGAATAGATAGATGTCAGGGGCAGGTCTGTGCTGTGTGTATTCCTTCAATCTTTTTGTGTGTTTATACCCATCATCGATAAAGAAATAAAACAATCAGACAGTAAAAATAAATAAATAGTTACATCTCTGAGCGACTGCTGGAAAGCCGGTGAGAGCTAATGAAGCCAATTGATCCATTTGCATTCGCACCCGAGAATACAAATGTTCCCTCTCCCTGCTCCTCCTTCACCTCTCCCACCCCTCTCGCCTCTGATCTGTGACTGAGATGGAGAGGAGAGATGGGATAAAAAAAAAAGAAAATGCCCTGTGTGGATGTTTCCCCCACATTCATATTCTGTGCACGAGAAGTGGCGCACGTGAGGAAGGGGACTCTGGCAACCTTGTGTCTGAGAAGGTTGCAGGACACTGATCGCCTTGCTCCTTCCCAGTGGCTGGACGCCTGCAGATTTGTCTGTGCATATTTTTCCTGCAGCTGCAGCCCACAAGCTCTCACACCACACCCACCCATGTTAGTTACCCAGTTTCTGTGCTGGCTCCTTCAACATCTTTTATGTGTTATTAATGTACTTGACTATAGAACTGCCGTTCAGGAGCCAGAAGAAGAGAATGTGTGTGTTTTCTCTTTTTTAAATAAAGGTTGAGATGGTATTTTGGTCATTTCGATTTCGCACTGCTCCCGTGCTGCTCGTCCCGTTGCCAGCAAGCTAGCATGACACCGCTCTATAAATAGGATGGAAGGAAGAGATGGTGGTGGAGAGAGGGGATTTGTTGAAGCCTTCATTTCCATGGAGACAGGATTCCCAGTGCACCAGGCTTTTGGCTTTATCAGTGGTGAGAGAAAGAGGAATCGTCACATGAACTGGCACTGGCACGCCGTTCGAGGCATTGCCCCCAGTTTGCGTGACGATGTAACGGTCAGGGTAGTAACCTCTGCTCCAGCTCTCGAGACATTGACCTTGGGGGTAAAGCTGGAGAAGGCTCGGCACGGCCTGGCTGCTGCCTGCTGCACCCTTGCATTGTGCTGGAGCCGCGGTCAAAGGGGAGCGTGGCGTAGCCGAAAGCTGTTCTGCTCGTGTAGCCAACACATCAGCTTTCCTCACTTCCACAGACAAACATTCCCAAAGGCAAACGCCAAATAATGGATTGGCCAAGATTTTGAGTTGTCAGAAAGTTTAAACAAAGGAGCAAACGGCTTGAATTAAATTTTCGCACTGTTGCCTGATGGGGTTGGGGGCTGTCGCCCTTTTGGAGAGGGGAACAAACTGCCTTCCAGCCAGAGGGATTGGACAATATTGAAGAACCCTAACCCACTGACTACTACTTTAAAGTGTGTATAGTGCCTGCCAATTGTATGTGTGTGGCTGTGTGTGCCTCAGTCACACCGACCACCACAACACTGTGTGTGTGCACCAGTCTTCCACCATGCTCGAGCTATTAAAACGTAATACGAGACGCTCCGTTTCAGCCCTTTGCTGTCGTTTTGCATTTTCAACCAGTGAGGACTCCACCCAGCGCATGACTCCTGATTTGGTAACTGAGGGTGGGGGGCACCCTTTCATTCTGGGGTGGGGCCAAACTCAAAGGGTGCTTTGTTTCCACGGTAACTGGCAGCAGCATTAAAAAAAAAGAAGAAGGAAAAACGGCATTCTCACGACCACTCACACGACCGGCCGGTCGGTATTTGGCAGGCCGGCTCCACAGGCCTTCTGTTGCCCATGCAGACAGCCACACAATCACCTGGTTGTCAGGGGTTTGCATTATTTTCCCTCCCTTGACTCGCATCAAAGGGATCCTGAACAAACATGACACAAACACACACACACACACACACACACACACACTGGCTGGCTGTCACTCGGCTCAGTCAGTTAATCAGGTGTCTGGTCCTGGCAATTCCATCATGTTTTTCCTCTTTATTTCTCATTACGCAGACCCCTTAGTGGGTAGGTGCCAGGGATGATGTGTGAGCTTCAGAAGACCTCGGTAGCTTCTCACTATTTGTGGGGCGGGGAGGCACGGCATGAACCCACATTTATCCTGTCAGGGAACCCCAGGGATGCACCATTTTTTAAGGCGCGCCGATGCTGAATATGATGCAGACAAGAGGCTTGAGGAAGTATCCTTGCATAATGAGTGGAAAATTGTGTGAAACGTTTTTCTTCACAACGTTATGGCTACACACGGAAGAGGTGGTATGTCTGAATATATACATATTTTAAGCCACTTCTACTGCTTGTCTTTCTGTAATTTTCTGTTGGCTTTTGGTGTGTTTCTTCTTTCTTTTGGTCTATAGGGAAGGAACTCAAATCTTTATCGATAAGAAATAACCACTTCCTGATTATCTTTTCTTTTTTTTTTATTGCCATACAGACTGGTTTTTAAGGCGCGCCAAGGCTGAATATGATGAGGCTGGGGAAGTATCCTTGCATAATAAAGGGAGAAATTGTGTGAAACATTTTTCTGCACAAATCACGACGGTAACTTTCTGATTATCTGTTTTATTGACGCATAGACTAGGACATGATGGATCAATTAAATGCAGAGCCTTTGTATTCGTTGCCCTCGAAGTTGACACTGTTGAAATAAGGCAATTGATCCAAATCAGTGCTCTTCATCGTTCTGAGGGGGGACCCCGACAGCCCCGCCACAGCGACAGTGATAAAGATGTATCTTTGCAGTGTGAATTCCCAGTTGGGTTTTCCGTCGCAGGAGTGGAGTTGAGGCTCGGAGGAAAAGGGATGAACGTGATGATTTTACAGGATCCCTGACCTTTTTTCGAAAGCTCCGAGAGCTGCCCAGGTGTTGCAGTTGCCTGGGTAACGTGGTACGCTTAGAAAGAAGGCCTCTTTCTAGAACTTGAAGGTTATCCGTCTCGCTGTCTCGTAGTTTCCGCCTACACATGCAACCCTTTAGTTCTCATGGAATTGCTTCAGCTCTCTCTGTGCGGCTGAAGTTGTTATTTGTGTGGATTTCAGCCGGGCAGGAACAGAACGTCCGCTTGGACACCGTTCCGTCGGACCTTACTGGTTCCTGGGTTTCCTTCAACGTTGTTGTTGCTGTTGCTATTTGTGATTCGAATTATTGATCTACCGTGTCTCTAAATACGCCAATGTCGTGAGGAAACTTAAAAAGCTGCAAGAAGGAAGTTGTAGTATGTTCATCGAGCAACATTTTTCCATTAGTTTGCCAAAGCCTATATAATCACAGCATATTAAAGTTTATATGCGCTATACGGACTGTATACATATGTTCTCTTGTAGCTCGCATCTCAACTGTTCCCTCATGTAGGGTTCATCCATGTTTGCTTAGCGGCAAGTAAGATGATAGGCATGATAGTATTTGTTTGCTTTAACCAAGGAACTTGGGGGATGGCTGGTTTGTTCTAGGATCACATTCCAGCTGTGATGCATTGTGGGAAACATCTGTAGTAGATAATACCCCAAAATAAGTGTGTGTGTGTGTGTGTGTGTGTGTGTGTGTGTGTGTGTGTGTGTGTGTGTGTGTGTGTGTGTGTGTGTGTGTGTGTGTGTGTGTGTGTGTGTGTGTGTGTGTGTGTGTGTGTGTGGCCCCGCGACTAGCCTCATGCAGTTATTATGAGCTTCTTTATTGTCTCTGTGCTATCAGCATACAATAGGCCCAGCTAGTGGGAGATGATACAGATGAGCTGTAATAATGCTTTGGTGTTCATCATTGTAGCTACGGAGGCGCGTGTGCCTGGTTATTTGAAGAATTAATTCAATGGTTTCCACCTAAGACTACAACAAGCCTTTTGTCATTGTCTCCTTGACACCGACCACACACTCGCTACTGGTCTGTTCACAGCGGCATCAGTTTAAAGAATCGTGTGACAACAACTGAAAGAGCACAAAACAACACTGTATATATCTGAGTTAGCATAAACAATGGGGTTTCTGTGGTGGTATTTCGGGTGGGCAACATTGTTCACACATACAACCTGCACAATTATTTATAAACTGGAGTACAAAATGTAAAAAATACAGCGTAGTTGTGGGCTCCGGAAAGCAAACACACGCTTGTGTGTTCTCTCTGTAGTCCGTCAAAAACTGTGAATGAGAGGTCTGGTTTCTCGTATCAATTAATCGATCCTGGAGCTGTCACGAGAAGCCCCGGGACACTCGGGCAAGAACCAAGATGGCTAACACCGGGCCAGGACGGGACCCATCTCGCGCGAACAGTCGGCCTCTCAGGAGAACTGCTAGCGGTTGCACTTCCGACGACGGGCCCGTGAAACGGGAGATGGACGTGGTTAACTTGAATTACAGTCGGGAGAGGGTGCTGCACGACACGAAAAGTAACCCGAGTCGGGGATAAACGGTGGGGCGTCTCACTCAGGACCTTATCCCGCGGTGCGGTCGAGTGGGGCTAATGCAGGTGGGTGGGGTGGGGGAGGGAGGAGGGAGGGAGGGAGGGAGGGGAGGGAGAGGAGAGAGGAGAGAGAGAGAGAGGAGAGAGAGAGAGAGAGAGAGAGCGAGCGCGATGCGGCCCGCTGGTAGCAGCTGGCTGACTGCTCTGACAACACAGCTCAGTAACAGCCGCAGAGACAGCGCCGCTGACACGGGGCTGTCACCGGAGCCCCTGGGGGGGGGTGTTAGTGTCTGGTTAGTTGTCATAGGGAGAGATACCTTGCCGTACACACACACAGACAGCATCGACACATGGGTTGTTCTTTTGGCTGTTTTGCTTTTCGAACCTATTCATTGAGGACTGACGCAAAGGGGATACCCGTCAGACTTCTGCGTGACATGTTTTTATTGTTTTATGACACCGCCTTGTCAAATGGTGGGGGTAGAATGCGAGGTGTATTTTTCAAGCGCAAATGCGGTATTGATCCGGTGTGCTGGGCTCTTGTTTAATCCGGGCAGTGCCTTTTTGAAACCTAGTATGTACTTAAGCTGCCTATGCATCGTTAATATGCAAAAAGAGGCTCAGGACTCTTTTGAGCAACGTTTTGAGGGCCTGTTTTGGGCCCTCCTCGATACTAAGCTGTGCACACTGGACTGCAATCTCTTCTCCTATATATGCTTTTGACTCCTGCCACATCCTCCCAATCTCTATACTCATCAGCAGCTTTTATCTCGGTAGATGAGAGGATGTGTGTGTGTGTGTGTGTGTGTGTGTGTGTGTGTGTGTGTGTGTGTGTGTGTGTGTGTGTGTGTGTGTGTGTGTGTGTGTGTGTGTGTGTGTGTGTGTGTGTGTGTGTGTGTGTGTGTGTGTGTGTGCGCGTGTCTGCGGTTTAATCAGAAGACGAGCTACATATTTGCATGAATGGCTGCATCCTGCAGACCATATCCTTAGTCTAATCTATTCACCGTCTTCAAGTATGCATTGTACTTTTTTTTTTTTTACACACAAAACTCACAGGAGACAGTGAGACATAGTTTGTGCAGTTGGCCTCCTAGTGTCTGCTATTTAGCGTCAGAGCAAATCCAGAGACAGCGCCCTGTGTGTCCCAAGGCCTCGCTGTGTTATCTCATCGCCGGCATTAACGGCAGCTCTCTCCTCCTCACCCCGCTGGGTTTTATTTTGGGTAACAACCAGCGATGATTAATCACGATTCCGTTCTTTGCGGTGCACGTCGTTCATTTTGTTGCAGTATGGAACCACAGGAGGCCTAGGCCTTTTGGCAGCTGTCTGTCTGTCTGTCGCTCTCTCGCTCGCTCTCTCACTCTCTCTCCTCTCTCTCTCCCTCTCTCCCCCCTCCTCCTCTGTTGTCTTCCCCTCTACCGCCTGCTTTGCTGCAGTGCTGCTTGGCCGCTGAGACACCTGGGGGCCGGCTGCATTGTTGCTGCTGCTGTACTCCATTATGAATGAAGGCCGTCTGCAGCCCATTCATCTCCTCCGTGGCGGGAGATCTGTCCCCTCCCCCTCGCCCATGCTCTGTACCCCCTCCCCACCCTGGGTAGCGGGACTCTAGCGGGGGGTTTTTACATTTCAGTTTGGGAACCCCCAGTGCATTATGCCCAGTGGATGTGGCATCACAGCAGCTTCTCCCTTGCCTGGGGTTGGGGTGGGGGGTTGGTGGGAGAGAGAGCAAAAATAGGAGCAAAAATAAAATGCCTTCAGCGGCCGTTCAGCCTTGAAGTCAATACCCCCAGGCGTGGTGTAGGCATTGGGCAACAAGGCCGGCCTAATGTGGTGGAAATTTCATTTAACTCTCTATAATGCCCCTATCTCACTCTACTCATCTCTCTTGTCTCTCTCCCGCCCTCTCTCTCTCCCACTCACTCTCTCTATTTAGCCTGGGAGAGAGGGTTGTGGCCTGAGCCCCTTTCTCTCTCTCTCACACACACACACACACACACACACACACACACACACACACACACACACACACACACACACACACACACACACACACACACACACACACACACACACACACACACACACACACACACACAGCCCATAGCCCATCCCTTGGGTTTTGGCTATCTTTGTGACTGGAGAGGGAGATGCAGAGAGAGATGGAGCGAGCCAGGCCTGTAAATTGGAGAGATGGTCACGCCAGAATCAGTCAAGGATAATAAATGGACAGCCATGGGTGCAATTGGTGTGCTTATTTATAACGTTGTTAGGCCAGTGTAGGGCTTGTTGGCTAGTGTACGCTAGGCCAGCTAGTCAACAAATCAAAGAGTAATTTGATTACATTAAAGCTACGGTAGGCCACTTATTTTAGCAGCATTTTTTTTTAATTCTGCTTCACACAGCAGTCAATGCATCAAATGCTGTGGAAAAAAAAAGAAGAAAATTATCTGGTTTCTGTGGCTGTGGCAGGCAACTCAATAAGCCCGTCCAATCAATTAATTCAGGCCCGATGAGATGATTGAAATGATAGAACACCTGTCCATTTGTTTACCCACCCAGCCACACGATGAGTCTTCCACAAGGCTAGGCATAGACCTCGCGCCAAATCTAGCGAGCTGATGATGTGTATTTGGGATGTGCCTTTGGATGGAGGACTTCAGCTTTTTTTTATTTCCGAGTTCATAATCAATATCAATATGCTACGACAAACATGATTAGGACAATGAGTATGATTATTAATCAATAACGGATTTTATTTTGTTATTGTAAAAAAAACAATTTAAATCATTGAAAATCATAAGAATGACTCGGTAGTCAGTTTACAGATATATACTTATGTGATGTCTCTTTGCTGTAGTAGTCGGAATACACACTAACCCTTAAACTTTAGCACATGGTACATAAGTGTTAGGTGTGCCCTCAGGACAGTGTGGAAAATACAAAGGCAATAGGCCAACACGAGACAGCCTTCTATTCACTGTTTGATGGTGAGTACAGCTAATGTAAAATCACCTACGAAGACTAACATGAAGGAACGACCAGGGCTCGGCGGCCCTTTGAACGGTCTACAAGCGTCGATATGACCTCAAGGCTTCCCCATAGCTGTTCTGCCTGCACCATCTGCCTAGAAGCTCCTTGAAAATAGTGGATCTGGTGCTGAGTTGCCTGCGTTTGACCTCCAGCTGTACCCCCCCGGGTGATCGAGGAAATTCTGCCGACACACTCGCAAACATACTGTCAAATGCTCTCCAATTTGGGCCCCTCAACACACCCTCCCCCGCTTTCGAGATGTCTCTCTGAGCTTTTAGTACTGCAGCTTACTGCTCTTGTTTTGTGTTACAGTGTCTTGAATGTGGTACGGTGTCTTGAATATATGGTTGATGTGACTAGCCAACGGTGTATGCTGTAACAAATTCACAGTATGTCCACATGGGCTTATTGCTTAAGCTTACGAAGCGGACACTTGTATACTTAGCCACCTTACCCAATCTGGGGCGTAGTTGGACGGAGACAGGACTTGACACGCTGTTTGGATGAGTGTCCAACAGGATATTTATTCAAATCCTGTTCTGGTTTCCCGGCTCTTGATTTGACACGGTCGAGAACACTGTGTCAAACAGCCACCAAGCCTGGGCCAACGTCAGCGCAGAGATATTTAACAGTAAGCGGACACTGGAGCACTGCCTGAGCTGGTTTATAACGTGCGTGATGGCTAGTGAAATGATCCCTTGGTGCTTCCCCTCCGACTCGTGGTCGTATAAAGAGCGTTATGCTGTTTCATATGCAGGGTTCCAACAAGTGTACGACTGCTGACCGCTTCCTGACCTGACCCGTAAGCAGGGCTCGTCTTAGGTCAGTTGTCGGGAGTTGAAGTGACTCTCCCACCAATCGGGTCATCAGACACTGTGCCAAGAAATGTCATCCGGCAGTTGCTAATTTTAAGACTTTAGTGAAGAGGTCGATGCATTTCTGTGGTGGTAGTCTTTGGGCGAGACCCTGGTAGGTAAGATCAACTCTGTCACAATCCACTCGGCGCCTGCCTTTTTCTCCAAGCGTGTCCCGGTGCCTTCCGTGACTCGTAGCACAAGTGTGTCCCGGTGCCTTCCGTGACTCGTAGCACAAGTGGTAATGAGACGTACCGTTTTTTGTAATCACACTTTATCCCCTGAGAGAATCGCAGAAAACAATGTAGCCTTGTTGTTCACCGAAATTAACAGAAATATGCTTGACCTGTTTTGGCTAAATGGAAAGATGATATTGTTTATCCATTCGTTTGTGAAAGAAACAAACTTATTTTTTCAATGGGATATGGTTACTATGGCAGGAGTATCAGGGGGTGTGTGTGTGTGTGTGTGTGTGTGTGTGTGTGTGTGTGTGTGTGTGTGTGTGTGTGTGTGTGTGTGTGTGTGTGTGTGTGTGTGTGTGTGTGTGTGTGTGTGTGTGTGTGTGTGTGTGTGTGTGTGTGTGTGTGTTATCATGTCTTGTATAGTGTGAGCAGCTAATGCCCTTGTTGGCAATCTAATCAACACAAATAGTCACGGTGGAGTCTTCCGTGGACTGCTGCCACAGATAAGTTCAACCAACTCCCCAAATGTCTCCCAGAGCACAGGTCCTGTCTCATTCAGCGTTCAGAAGAGGACCATGTAATGCGTTAAGACAGTGGCAAATTGATTTTCAGGATTGTAGTCAATTCTTAATGTAACCTTTCACTTTCTGTGATTTGTTTATTTAGAGGCACTGCTTATCCAAGGATGAATTTATTTTCCTCCCCCACCATTTATTGTCAGTGCTCAAACTAAAATGGACGTTAAACTACTATTCACATTATAAAATTGATAGCTTGGAGAAATCCTTGTCTTGGGGGTGGATCCAAACACCGACAGTGATTCCCATTGCATTTTGAATATGTTTGTGTCAAGTTATCGTTGTGCTACGTGACATTGAATGTACATGAACCAGTATTTTACAACTGATCTTCCTACACTGCCCATGCTGCTTATTTCTGCCACAATCACATGACGGTTGAAACCTTGACCAGCAAACATAACCTCACAGTAAATAATCCTCTTTTCCTATAATTCATATATTTTATTTTGTTTACTTTTACCTTTACAGTAGCAGAAATCTGTGTGTAGGAGGTGGGGTTATATCAGTTTAAGGGCAATGCTGCTTTATCCTAAACAGGCTCTTGGATCTCCATGAATTTCCTCCTCACGACCGATGTGTCAGAGCATGGCGATGGTTCATCGTAATAATTCATCGTGTTCGAGCCTTGGAGTCTCAAATACCTGGCGTTCTAGTTCTGTGGTGCAATTTCGTTTTTTTGAAGCACACCCAAATCTCACTGGTTCACGAGGGGGAGAACCAATCATGTTTTGTGTATGAGCATCCAGACACTCAACGAGTGGAATTGCGTTGCATCTCGTGTGGCCTCAAACTATTTCTGCGATCACTCATTCAGCTCGTGTATTGTTGGAGTTGGAAGGAATCCTGAATGCCGTCGATGACGGCAAAGCGAGTGTGACTCTGCGGTCTTATGAATCCGTGGAGCGTGGTTTACACATCCAGGATTTGTGTGTAGGTGGTGTTCCCAATGTCTCATCCTTCCGTCTGTCCTTTTTGGCCGTTTTTGCTTGCTGTAGCATGGCCTTATTCAAGCCAGGCGCCTGCTTGTTGTTTGGTGTTGTGGCGCTCACTGTTGACATGGCAATAGTGACCCTAGTGACAGGTTGTGTGGGGAAGCACAAAGCACCGCTGCTGTGGAGGTACATCGTTCAACGCTTATGCCGACGTTAGCAGTGGTGAACTATGAGGATGTTTCCAGTGGCCTTGGACTGTGTATTGAGAGTAGTTCTCTCATACTTGCAAGCACGCGTGCGCACGCGCATACTCGCTTGCTGACTCACCCGCAGTGCTCACTCACTCACTCACTCACTCACTCACTCACTCACTCACTCACTCACTCACTCACTCACTCACTACCTAACAGAGCTCATTCTCTCTACTACGTACATACAGACCTTACCTCAGCTGTTGCCTTCTGCAATCACCGGTACTTCTGGACGGCCCGACAAAGAGAGCCCCACCAACAAAATGGTTAAGAGAAGCGGGACAATGGAGATCTCACAGCCTGTGCAAAATAAATGACCATATGTGACCATCTGAAAGCCCTAAGACAATACAGAACGGGAGAGATTTCGTCTTCAATAGACCTCATCCATTCAAAGCAATCTGTGTCCGTCGCCTTAAGTTAATGGCACTTGCTAATGAGCAGATAGTCACTCTGTGAGTATCATCCGTGGCTAATCCGTTAGCAAACAAAACACAGCTGCAGGGGCCAGCCAGCCTTCCTCATTGTGGGGTGACAGGAGACAGCAGTCGGTGCACAATAACACGCTCCTCTCATCTGGTTACACAGGCTCCACGATTGCTTTTGAATTGATAATGTATATCGAGCTCCTGGGTTTCACAACGAGTTGGCAAACAGACTTTCCGGAGCTCAGCATTAATGGGAGTAAAGAATAGCCGCGAGATTCGTGACATAGAGAGGCACGTCGTACTCTCTCTCCCGCGCGCAGTGAATTGGATCCTCTGTTTAAGTGAACTGCACTCTGTGTTTTGTAATGGGATGGTTTTAAGGAATGGCACGGAAGGAATTATGTCTTTCCCCATCTGCGGGAGCAAACAGGATAATTTGGCCTTTCCCTTGATGAGTTCTGACGATTTGTGTGTGTGTGTGTGTGTGTGTGTGTGTGTGTGTGTGTGTGTGTGTGTGTGTGTGTGTGTGTGTGTGTGTGTGTGTGTGTGTGTGTGTGTGTGTGTGTGTGTGTGTGTGTGTGTGTGTGTCTCTGTCTCTCTCCAGGAGTCCCTGTCTGCTCCACACGCACAGCAGACCGTAAGGAGGGCACATGGACTACGGTCGGCCAGTCACCCCAAACTCT
Organism: Melanogrammus aeglefinus; assembly: GCA_900291075.1. Taxonomy (NCBI): domain Eukaryota; kingdom Metazoa; phylum Chordata; class Actinopteri; order Gadiformes; family Gadidae; genus Melanogrammus; species Melanogrammus aeglefinus. The sequence goes on from OLKM01000335.1 coordinate 107,872, forward strand.
TCAGCCAGCCGCCCACTGCCATCTCTCTACAGGTGTGTGTGTGTGTGTGTGTGTGTGTGCGCGCGGGCACTTATCTGTTCTTTCTGAAAGTGAAAATCAACCTGGTGTCTCTCATTTTGAACGTTTCTAATTCATTTATTTTTAACGTTGTTGGGCGGGGAAAATGTGGCATTTGTTTTTCTGGATATTTTTTCCAGCCTTAACAAAAAATATATCGGGAAAGGCCGAGAGGAAGCATCACTGTTTTTGTCAACATCGCGGCTCTAGCTGGGATACAGCTGGACGCGATCCACCATCGACCGCACGCGTTACCCGGCGAAACGCACATGGGATCTGCTGAGTAATGGTACGGCGCGCGCTGTAATTACTCAGCTGCCTCGTGACAGGGAACTCCGGTCCAGAGACAAACCCTCTGCAACCGGCCATTCATAACACCGCCGTCGACGTCTGACTGAAGTCGAAAACATTGAGATTAGGAAACCCCTGGGTACCCGACATGGATCACAATATAAAGAGTGTTTTCTTCAGGGGGGTTTTATATTCTTATCGCAGACTTCACTCCAGGGCGTCAGTTTGCATTCTGTCCCCATGCTGGTTGTTTATGAAGGACGGCCTAGATGTTATTTGAAAGTTATTGCCCTTCGGCTGTTTATGTGTTTATTCACCTAGTTCCCCTTAGAGTTAGCGTAATGATTTAATCATCAACTGACTGTTTCTTCAGTAATTGCCCAAGATGTTATTAAGGGGCCCGTCCATCTGCATCATCAGATCAGTTTTAGTTACAAGGATGCCTGTGTGTGTGTGTGTGTGTGTGTGTGTGTGTGTGCGTGCGTGTGCGTGTCTCGCTGAGTGTGCGTGTGCGTCTCGCTGAGTGTGTGTGTGCTCTGTGCTTGCGTGAGAGGCATGGGTGTGAGGGTGTTTTCAAGGTTGGCGGGGGTAGGGTAACAGTTCCAAGATGTTCCCACCACAAGGTCTTGTGTTTGAGAAGTCCTTTCCCCTAAGGGTACGACGACCCTGTCACCAGACATGAGGCCTGGACTCCCTCCCTTTATCCGGATAAAGGGAGGGACCTCTCTCCAGTTCGAGGCCAAACCTGTTCATGCCGGGACCCCCGCGCACCCCCCCCCCCCCATTCAGTGACATGTTTATTGCTGCAACTCGGACGAAATCCCACTCCTGACTCATGACCTCTACTGCTTGGGGAGCACATAGAAGATGGGTGCACAGTTTTATTGTAATATATGCTGGGGCCAGCCTGCGTCCTCTAGTAAAGCCGATGCGTTCTGGTATATAGTTAACGTCAAGGTTACGTGTGTCTATTTTTCAATAGGAAACTCGAAGCCTTAGGCTCGAGGGTAACGCATGTCGCGCTGTACTGCTGTATGCCTGTTGGGATAATAAGAATGGGTACAAATGCAAAGTGTGTGTTTGTGGGTTTTCCTCTCTGTGTTTATGGGTTCAGAAACGGATTGTGTGTGTGTGTGTGTGTGTGTGTGTGTGTGTGTGTGTGTGTGTGTGTGTGTGTGTGTGTGTGTGTGTGTGTGTGTGTGTGTGTGTGTGTGTGTGTGTGTGTGTGTGTGTGTGTGACTCTCTCTGTCTCTCTACTATTAAATATCTTTGTGAACAGATTATGTGTGCGTGTGTGTACCTGAGTGTTGATATGCCTGCTTGGTATTCTTGAGTGCGTGTTTGTGCATGTGTATTGTTTACAGTCTGGACAGGGAATACTGGGGCTTCCTGGGTCGTTTACATTCTACTGCAGCAGTCGGTCACCAATACGCCTTCAACACCAGAGAGGGAGCAGGAGGAGGAGGAGGAGGAGGAGGGGGATAGGGAGGAGGAGGTGGTGGAGGAAGAGGAGGAGGAGGAGGAGGAGGGGGAGGAGGAGGTGGTGGTGGTGGAGGAAGGGGAGGAGGAGGAGAGGGTGGTGATGGTGAGGGGGGCTGTTGTTGTCAGTGGCAGCACCAAACTTCCTGGCTGTCTTGTCTACAGCGCACAGCGTCGTACCGCATCGTGTTTGTCTGTTGGGGGGCTGGTTGCTCCTGACAGGGCAGGGCTCAGGATGATGCCGTCTTCAGCGCTGCGGAGGAGGAGGAGTGAGCTGCCGTCTGCCACAGGCCCGGCGCCCTGACGCCCTGGCACACACCCGGGCAGACTGAGAACGAGGTCCCCCCAGATCCAACGACCTCACCGAGATTGATGGTGTCTTTTTTTTCTTTTCTTCACGTTTTGTATATTTTGTCACCCCGGCTCGTTGAGCTGTTAGCATGCGAGGCGTTTGACAAACGGTTTGTTATTCCGCGGCGGGGACGCGGCGGCTCATCGGTACTTCCTAGTTTCCTGTGCCGTTTCCCCCTTTGACGTCCCATCGCTTTCCCTCCCGCACTGTGCTGCAGTCATGGCAGCTCTCACTCTCGTTCTCTCGCTCGCTCTCTCGTTCTCGTTCTCATTCTCGCTCGCTCTCTCGTTCTCTCTCTCAATCGTTCTGGCTCTCTCTCGTTCTCTCTCTCGCTCTCGCTCTCTCTCTCGCTCTCTCTCTCGTTCTCTCTCTCGCCCTCTCGTTCTCATTCTCGTTCTCATTCTCGCTCGCTCTCTCTCTCTCACTCTCTCTCTCTCAATCGTTCTGGCTCTCTCTCTTTCTCTCCTTCTCTCTCTCGCCCTCTCGTTCTCGTTCTCATTCTCGTTCTCATTCTCGCTCGCTCTCTCTCTCGTTCTCTCTCTCAATCGTTCTGGCTCTCTCTCGTTCTCACTCTCTCTCTCGTTCTCTCTCTCGCCCTCGTTCTCGTTCTCATTCTCGTTCTCATTCTCGCTCGCTCTCTCTCTCTCGTTCGCTCTCTCAATCGTTCTGGCTCTCTCTCATTCTTGCTCTCTCTCTCGTTCTCTCTCTCGCCCTCTCGTTCTCGTTCGCTCTCGCTCTCTCTCTCGTTCTCTCTCTCGCCCTCTCGTTCTCGTTCTCATTCTCGTTCTCATGCTCGCTCGCTCTCTCTCTCTCTCGTTCTCTCTCTCTCAATCGTTCTGGCTCTCTCTCGTCCTCTCTCTCGCTCTCCCTCTCGTTCTCGTTCTCTCTCTCTCTCTCGCTCCCTCCCTCCTTCCCTTCCCTCTGTTCTTGCTGGCATCCATCAGTTTGGACACACACACACACACACAGAAAGAGGAAACCTACTCCCATCTGTCTCGTTGGCATTACAGATGGTAACCGTGGTAATTGCAGAGAAGTTGTCAAATGTCGCAAAGACCCATGATTCGAGAAATGTTCAATGTTTCTTATCACTCAGGTCTCTGAAAGTGACATAAATATGGAGCTAAATTAAACTATTTAGATGGCGAGTCAACTGAATCGTAAAGTTGTTTTGGTTTATAATGAAATGTTCTACACTTACTGCATAAAGATGAAGGCGCAATGTATTTATTTAAATCCTATAGTAATCCAGTGGTTCATTCATATTTCATCTTCCCTTAAAAACTTTTGTTTTCCCTTTTATTTCCCACAATGCCCATTTAGTTGGTTAATGATGCTCGCTGGCTCTGAGAAAGCCAAAGAAAACAATAGATTTTTTACCAACCAGTTTTAAACACAACACCCATGTCAAACAATAAGCAGCGGTTTTGTTTTGTGCTTATTTTTTACTGCCGGTTACATCCAGATTTAAGTGTGTGTGTGTGTGTGTGTGTGTGTGTGTGTGTGTGTGTGTGTGTGTGTGTGTGTGTGTGTGTGTGTGTGTGTGTGTGTGTGTGTGTGTGTGTGTGTGTGTGTGTGTGTGTGTGTGTGTTCTCTCTCAGTGTGAAGAACATTTCTGTCTCTGTTTCAACAGCTCCCCTTTATGGGTGCGGCTCAGTGGAGTTTGTGCCATATCTTCCATTAACGCCGATTGACCATAAACTGTTTATTAAAGGGGGCCAGGCTAACGCACACTTAAACACAGCCAGTGAGGGCCAGGCAAGGAATCCTATTCACTGTTTTTAGGGATATGGATTTCTCCATCCTATAAAACAGCTGGAGCTTGAGGTTTTGTGTCTTAGAGAGCACACGTTATGTTTTGTGGACGTCCTTAGAGGGTAGGACCACGTGTTAGGGGGATTTGTGTGGCTGTCCTTGGATGGTAGTTAAAGTCAGGCTTGAAAGTGGGTCAAGTTGACGGTACCACCTCCTTCACAGTTAACAATGAAATAGCAAATTTCAGTGACTCTCCAATGGCCCAATCATCTGCAATCCTCTTGAGTCTTTAGACACAGGTCCAATTCCACTCGGCCACCTTTTATGCACAGAATGGACCGAATTAGATTCCAGCGATAGACCTACAAACATATATACGAGTGTGTGTGTGTGTGTGTGTGTGTGTGTGTGTGTGTGTGTGTGTGTGTGTGTGTGTGTGTGTGTGTGTGTGTGTGTGTGTGTGTGTGTGTGTGTGTGTGTGTGTGTGTGTGTGTCTCGCGTGTGTGTAAGGCGGTGTGTGTGCGGTATAACACGACAGATCAAGGGCAGGGTCCAACGCTCTAAGCTGATTAACTGTGTCCTCTGGTTCCTATTAAGGCCCCCTGCTGATAGGATTGGAGCTTCTCGCTTGCCAAAGGTCTCTCCTCATGTTTCTGCAGAGGGCAGACCCACCTCACATATCGTCAGCGCAGGGGCCGGATGCAATCTGTTGACAATCCTGTTGTTTTCTTATTTCTTGTTATGTTTTTTTATTTAAGGCTAGTAGGGCAATATGAATACATATCGAATCACAGACAACACACACACTTACGGACGCACAAACATACACACACAAGGATTGACAAAAACACAGACACACAAACACACATGGACGGATAAAAACACAAACATACACTCGCACAGATAAAAAAGCACAGATAAAAACACACGCATGCAAACGGATCAAAACACAGACACCCGCATACACAGACGGACAAAAACACAGAAGAACAGAAAGTCAACATTTCCTTCCCGCTCCTGTCGCCAACGCAGCGAGAGATTGTTTTGAAGCTGGTTCCATCGCCTCCTGATGGCTCAATTCTGAGCAGTAACTGCTGAATGAGGCTGCTCCCCTTGGCTTTTGTCCGACACACCATGTCAGACTAGCTGTGGGGGAATTTGTATCATCCATGCTAGAATCTATTAGTCCAATCCCCCTGCAGGGCTAACCTGTTGAGTCTACACCGTTTAAATGGAACAAACACTTTGGGTTATAATCCTAAATCGTCCCCCGTGTACTGTGGGGGCCTCCTGCTAATTCCACTCTTGTCTGAATCAGTCTTTTTTTCACGTCGTTCTTTCACTCTGAATGAGCAGTCTGGAGATTACCAGTAAACTCTTTCGCCCTGTAGCATGACATGGGCCATGACATGTTTGACATGCTGGAACAGGTTTAGGTTCAGTTGACGCAAGGAAATAGTTTGCCTGATGACCTTTTGCGGGTTTTACATGGGGAGGGAGGATGCATTCCTTTTTGTCTGCATCCCAGACATTGTGTCACAGACGGCCGAAAACAAGGGCCGTGTTGTGATCTTTAGCCGTAATGGCTTTGACCTTTCGCCCACTTGCCCGTGGCGGGCTAGGACCTGAATCTTTACACCAAACGTATTAATATGTTTTCTCCAAAATTGCATTTCCCCCACAAGGCATTGGAGGATTCATTTTGTTGGGCCTCGGTGACCCCAGGCTGGCCTAGCTGTTGCATAAGAGAGACGGATTGAAGGAAATTCGGGTGACTCGCCTGCCCTTGCCTGGGCTTATTCGATCAGGAGAGCGGGGGAGATAATGGGGAAGGGAGGGAGGGGGGGTGGGGGGGAGAAGAGAGAGGGCAATACAGGAGAGGGAGAGTCAGCAAGGTGCAGAGCCCTCGCGCGGAGGCGGAGAATCAAATCACATGCAAATTGAAATAAAATGGGGAGTTTGAGAGATGACAATATGAAGGGAATAGCAACCGCACCGGTTGAGATATTTGTAAAATGGCAATCCGTGCAAAGAGAAACATTCATTACTGCCTCTTACTCTGCAACAGACGGGAGCTGTAAAGTAGATTTTCATACACTCTCAAGTCACTGGAGGGCCTAGGCAAGGCTACAGAGCGAGCGTTTGGCCCCGCTAAGCCCATACTTAGATTTCAGGAAGTGATATCACTTTGAAGGCGAGATCCGCAGCGAGGCGTCATACACTGTAAGTCCCCAGAGTCAGCGTGATGCATAGGCAGCAGCAGGACTGTATATACTATATCGGTGCTGGAGTTGTCAGCTTCCTTGTGTGTCAACGCACTCAGGCTTCCTGTAGGCCGTTCCCATCTGCTCCACTTCCTGTTTCGGAGAGGGGAGAGGGGGGGGGCGAGGGGGGGGGGGAGGGGGGGTGTTGCCGTTTGTTGTCTCAATGCAGGCACGAAGGTGGCGATGATGGTGCTTGTGATGTTGATGGCTGTGTGGATACAGGGTGAGGATGATGAAGATGATGATCCTAGCTGTAGATGGAGGGTATAGATGATGATGATTAGAGCTGTTGATGCAGGGTGATGAGGATGAAGGTGGTTATGGCTGTAGATGCAGGGTCCGGACGATGAAGGTGATCATAGCTGTAGATACAGAGTATGAGAATAATGAAGATGACGATCGCTGTAGATAAAGGGTGAGGATGATGAAGATGATGATCCTAGCTGTAGTTAGAGGGGTGCTGATGACGAAGGTGATAGCTGTAGATACAGGGTGAGGATGATGAAGATGATGATCGTAGCTGTAGATACAGTAGTTCCGACTGGGGGGGGCTGTGTGCTAATTTGAATGCTACTGTGATAGCTGTCCCCACTGCCCCTGATGTAGATCCAACTGATGGCAGCTTCCAGACTCATGCCCCACTTTCCGTGTGTGTGACTGTGTGTGTGTGTGTGTGTGTGTGTGTGTGTGTGTGTGTGTGTGTGTGTGTGCGAGTGTGTGTGTGCACGTGTGCGTAGAGAAAGCTTAGAAGAAATATGAACTCTAATGTTTATTTTGCGGCTGTCTTTTTAAAACTCCCATGGGCAGGATCACAAAAGTAGATTAAAAATGACATGAGCACCAAAAGAAAATTCCCTGTTTTTATGGGAAACTAGATTCATGACTCTCTTCAAAGCATCCTATAAAAGTTAAAGGGGAGGCATGATAGTCGTTGGTCAGTAAAGACCGGAGAGGGAAAAGGACGACGTTAAGACAAATGAAGTTACCCACCACGGGATAGAAAACAGAGGCTTTTTACGACTGACTCACTTCCGACGCTGACTCTTGTGTTTCTTGAACAGTGGTCTAGTCTGGCATGTTTGTTAAGGCTGCCGTTTGTTAGCCTTCTCTCAGCCTTGGTATTGCTCTTATAAGCCATGTGTCCCATAGCGGCTGCTTTTGTGGTGTTTATGTGCGCTCGACAGAAGGCTGTTAAAAGGTGTTCTTGTTGAAGTGCTTTTGTGTGCTGAATCAAAGGTAACCATCGAGTTATTTCTCACAAACCTAAAGGGAACTTATCCTGCTCTCCGCGTCTCACCCGTTTAAAAACCTGATAACAGGGCAACAAATCTCAATGTAAGCAATGTTGTTTCCGACTTACACTCACATTGCGAATAAAAACTGCATCCACCCTTAACCACAATAAGAACTCTACCAGGTCAGGAATACGTATTTGCTGGAGTTACTGAACCTTCACTGACCCAACATATCACAGTAATAGGCTAGGCAGCAAGCGGTGGCTGCCCCGGCTACTCTATAGTCGACACCCATTGTCGACTTGGCTTCTGGCCTGCGATGAGCGGCAACGAGGTGTGTGCTTGTTCTCGTGCGAGTGTGGACCGGTCAGGGCCCCGGGAGGGGTCAGCGTTGCGGATGAGTGGCAGCATTCTTGACATCGCATAAACAGAAAGCTTTCCGGGCTGAACTCCAACCAAAGAGGCCGTTGGTGAAATCCTGCCTCTCCTGCCCCGAAGTGTCAGCTCACATCTTCGTGATAGTAAGCCACAAGTTCGGAGTTACTTTTCAAAAAGACAAAACGCCCTTATATAACAGCATTTTTTTTTAAGGTATGATGCTGATGCTTTCACATCAGTAGTTTGTTTAGTAGCTACTAGTTTATAAGTAGTAATTTATCTGAGTTACAACATGCATTTATTCATCCATCCAAAACCCACTAATCACTAATATAAACATGGTATTTTTATCATGCACTTCTCACCGTTTACCTCCAGCAGAAATCCCCGTTTGAGTAACAGACTGCCGGGGAGTCTATCGGGCCTGTAATACCCCGACCTGAAGCCAAATCCTCAATGTGCTGTAGTCAAAGCAAAGTTTGTCCCTCTCCGCTACTGTCTGACAAGCTGCTCTTTTTTGTGTTCCCTCTGAAAGGAAGCCAAGGCGTCGCAGCGGTAAACCCCAAAGAGAAAAGAAAAGGGTTGAGGCTTGCGTAATGTTCCCCAATTTTCAAAACGAGGGGTTATTTGAAAGCCGCGGTGTGATTGTGTAACAGAGCCATAGAGTCAAAAACGGAGGTAGTGGCTGCCGCTGTTTGTTATTTACGGTGTGTGTGTGTGTGTGTGTGTGTGTGTGTGTGTGTGTGTGTGTGTGTGTGTGTGTGTGTGTGTGTGTGTGTGTGTGTGTGTGTGTGTGTGTGTGTGTGTGTGTGTGTACGTACAAGTAACAATGGAGTACTTGTGAGGAGAGTTGACGTTGAATACACTGGTGATTGTGGTGGTGATGGTGGTCATGTTGTTCCCGGCCAGCGATTCGCTGTCTTAAGGGAGAGCGAAGATTGTGAGTGGTGGAAAGATGCGATTGAGTGGTACGCATTCAGCAGCATTGATCCGTCGATGATGTGCGGTATGGAGAGGCTGAAGACCTCTGGTGATGGAGGTCCTGCCCTTACCGGTCAAACGCTGGGGACGTATGTTGATGGAGGTTCCCTCCAGGGTTCCCTTCATCAACGGAGGTTCCCTCCATCCCCACTAGCATGATCGGGGGGACAGTTAGAGAGGGGTGTGTGTGTGTGTGTGTGTGTGTGTGTGTGTGTGTGTGTGTGTGTGTGTGTGTGTGTGTGTGTGTGTGTGTGTGTGTGTGTGTGTGTGTGTGTGTGTGTGTGTGTGTGTGTGTGTGCGCTTCTGCAGTTGTAATCATTGGGGGAAAACTCTGTGAGCCGGCTGAGATGGTCAAGGGATTGACGCCTTTGACCGGAATAGGAGGGGATGTTTCCAAAAAAAAGAGAAGTGATTTGCAGAGGAACTTGAGGTGGTGGCAAGGTTAAGGAAGTGTTGCATGACCCCTGTGTATAAATGTCAATAGCAGCTAAAGTAAAAGCGGGCTAACTGCAACCACAGAATAACCATGTGCACAAATGCACTCTTTACCCGAATGCTGCACAAATACAGCTGTTGACGCTTCACTGGCCTGACAGTAAAATATGAAGGGCAAATGAGTTACTCGGAAGGAAGTGAACACAAAGAAGGCTCACATGTGCTGTTGGTATTGTATCTGTAGCTCGGGACAGCTAAAGCAGTGGTGGTATACTTGCTTTAACCGTAGCCTTGTTGCTAGGGACTACCTAACAAATCCACACACACACACACACACACACACACACACACACACACACACACACACACACACACACACACACACACACACACACACACACACACACACACACACACACACACACACACACACACAGTGACACGCACAAGCACATGCACCGCACTCTATGAGCGGCTTCCCCTTCTAGACCGAGATCTTATCGCCTGGATTAATTCAACCATTGAGCCGGCATTGTGCAATCAGAGTGTGTCCACACACTGAAGAAGTTTTGCCGCTTTTGGGAATGAAATTGAAGATGTGGCGTGGATGTATTTATAGCATGTCGTTTCTTTCGCGGTCTCCCAGACAATCAAAGGCAGACAGACGCTGCAATGCAGTGGCAGCGCTGGTGCTTTCTTCCCCACGTGCACCACGTGTTCACTTGTCATTCCGCGTGTGTGGTGTTCTGACATGCTGTTGTCACATAGTGTAAGTGCAGATTGCATATCGCTAAGTAGCCAGTGGAAGGAGGAGGAGGGGGAGGGCTTTTCTTTAATAGATCTGCTGGTTACCGAGCTGGAAGAGCTGACAGCCACTACTCAAGTCCCCTTCTTCTTTCTGCGACGTCGGAAAAGGGCTTTAATCTAGGGGTGTGTGTGTGTGTGTGTGTGTGTGTGTGTGTGTGTGGTGTGTGTGTGTGTGTGTGTGTGTTGTGTGTGGTGTGTGTGTGTGTGTGTGTGTGTGTGTGTGTGTGTGTGTGTGTGTGTGCGCGTGTGTGCGTGTGTGGAGATCTCGGAGGACCTTTTGTTCTTAAAATTGAAAATGATTCCCATAATATGTGGCATTTATTTCCTCACACATAAAACAGATTCACATATATAGGCGACATCAAACATGCATGTAAAAATAGCAGCAAGACGAAATACATAGCATAGCCATATACATAGCAGTCAGAGCAGATACAGGAATCGCCTCTACTGGCGACGTGTCTAATGCTACAGCCACGTATCTTGCGCAACTCAAGTCTTAATTAAGCTTCGGTCTTAATTCAAGACCTTTCATCGTTCAGAGGGGCTGACGGGCAGAAGCCCAAACACGATTAAATGAATTACACGTAATGAACATGTCACACTCTGTTGGGTGATGGGAAGGGTCATGCATTTTGAGTGCCCGGGCTGACATTGCTGGTGGGTCGGTACACAGGCAGGCAGGTCGGCCAGCCAATCGGTTCGCTCGGGCCGAATGAAACTAATTTGACCCAAGATTGCTTCTCAACTGAGCTTTAGGTCGGGTTCGGCCGACGAATCGCCTTATCTTCGACCCATGCTCCTCTCTCTTCTTGAGTTGCCCTCTCATAGATGGGGCTTCGTATTGATTCAGGTACCGTCAGCCCCCCCCACTCACCCCCCAGTGACCTCCCCCTGACCGTGTGTTGACTGCAGTGGACCCCCCCCCTCATGCCTGGGTAGTGACCCCGCTGTAATGGAGCACTAAGCCTCTACTTGACCCCTGCAGGCTTTTTTTTTGTTTTTTTTTATCACAGCGGTTACCATGGCGACGGCAATGGGGAACTAGATCAGGCACCACTGACCCCTCCCCGCTGGGACCACCTCCCCCCCCTGTTGTAAATATAACCTCCCCAAGGACTGCAGGTGAATCTGTAATAAAGTCACGCTTCAGAAGGAGCCTTTAATATAAGATCACACTTGGGAGTGGTGCATCATGGGAGAATAAGACCATGTGTGTGTGGGAACATGTGAGAGAGGACGTGTGTGTGTGTGTGTGTGTGTGTGTGTGTGTGTGTGTGTGTGTGTGTGTGTGTGTGTGTGTGTGTGTGTAAATGTGCGTCCACACTGTAGGTGTGTATGTGTGATTCAACTTTATTGGTGGAGCACATTTCTAACACGCGTTAGACTCTATGTACCGCGCGCCACAAATAGGTCATTAAAAGAAGAACGCAATGCGTTACGATAACGGCCAAACACGAAAGTGCGTCGTTTATCCCTTTTAAAACAGTTTGTGTTTTGAGTACCCCCAGGGAGTATTTTGTTTGTGTCTGTGTATCTGTGTTCTGCCCTGCCCTGCCCTGGAATTAAAGAAGTTTATTAATCCTCCTCCCTGACAAACAAGTAACACACACACACACACACACACACACACACACACACACACACACACACACACACACACACACACACACACACACACACACACACACACACACACACACACACACACACACACACACACACTCACCATTCCATTAATTTCTAAATCCCCCTTTTCCAGTGGAGGGAACACTCGGTAGATAAGAGGGAGGTTTGAGAGACCTTTCAAACTGCTGTGTCACTGTGTATGCCTTTGTGCCCAGCTACCGAATCCAGCTACACCGCGCTCCTATCGCCAGGAGTTTTTGGAAACTGAGTCGCTATAGCCTATGTTCCTCGTTTATTTAATGCAACACTTTGTCACCTTATGCCTTTTGTTGGGTGCTAGCCAACTCAATTCGTGCCCTTTTTCCCTCGGCTTTGTTCAATGATTAAAGTATTGCTGTTTGCTATCTCCTGCGCTAGTGTGTTCCATGCGCCATTGGTAGTGGTGTGTAAATTCCACCCAGGGGTAGGGGACGGCCTGTTAATTCTATAAATCGACCAAATACCTCCTTATGCATATTCAGACAGGAAAACGAGCGCCGGTCCCCAGCTAGGCATGTAGAACATCATTACACTGCAGACATCGCTGCCTGCACTCAGGAGCTAGAGGCTTGGCGTGATGGAGGGAGAGAGAGGGGGAGAGAGAGAGAGCAGGAGGGAGAGAGAGGGAGAGGGAGAGGGATGGATAAAGAGGGAGAGAGAGGGAGGGAGGGAGGGAGTGGGACAAGGGGAGAGAGAGATGCAGGGAGAGAGGGAGAGAGAGAGACTTGGTTCTGTTTCTACTCTAATTGGTCCTGCCACCGTCGTGTGCAAAGTGCTGGTGGTTCCGCTGCTGGGGAAATCCACGACTGGAGTTTTCATATATATTCATTCAGTCATGCAAACAGAGGCATGCCTTATCCTTCTGCAAATTCAACTCGCAACGTGAGCCCCAAGAATTGCCTCCATTGTGTGCCAGAAATCATGTTGGGAACCACTCTATGCCGGCTGTGTGTTTTATTAGTAAATTGCATAAATTGCCCTTGTGTGGGTGTTTGTGTGTGCGTGTGTGTGCGTGTGTGGGTGTGTGTGGGTGTGTGTGGGTGTGTGTGTGTGCCGCGTAGGCGATGGAGGGTGGGCCGGCCTCGTCTCTCCGTCGCGAGGTGACTCACTGTAGCAGGGGTCTCCTACGCTGAGGGCTCCCTCGGTCCTTACCTGGGCTCAGACCCCCTCCGCTCCCCGTACTCTGAACCCGTGAGAAGACGAGGGGAACGCGGCGGGTTAACGGAGTGGAGAACTGATAGAAATCAAATCATGCACAAGCTTGCACAATGCTGAGTTCAACCGCGAGCGAGCACGTACACACGCACGCGCGCGCGCGCGCAGGCGACGGCACGGGGTGTGAGGGGAGTGCAGTGAGAGTTTAAACGCAGTGCAGAGAAGAGGCAGCGTGAGGAGATCAAAGCCGACCATCAGCACACAGGGGGAGGCAAGGGAGGGAAGGGAAGGAGGAGGGAAGGAGGGAGGGAGGGATGGATTGAGGGAGGGAGGGAGGGTAGGGGGGAGGAGTAGGAGGGAAAGAGGAGGGAGGGGAGATGGAGGGCTTGGGCAACCCCCATCTCTAGACGAGGGAATCCTTTACTGCAGAGATCAGCAGTTCTCCCTCTCCCTTCCCCTCGCCGTCACCCTTTCTCCCCCACTCCCCCGTTCCTCTGGCCAGAAGCTATCTCTCCATCTCTTGCGTGCTTGTTAATTATTTCTAGATCATTTCCACGCCACCTCCCCACCCCTCTCTCATCCTCCCCTGGCATCCTTTTATTTGTCTCTCCTTGGTTTTGTCTCCATTACATTTTCTCTCTCTCTCTCTCTCTCTCTCTTCTCTCTCTCTCTCTCTCTCTCTCTCTCTCTCTCTCTCTCTCTCTCTCTCTCTCTCTCTCTCTCTCTCTCTCTCTCTCTCTCTCTCTCTCTCTCTCTCTCTCTCCTCTCTCTCTCTCTCTCTCTCTCTCTCTCTCTCTCTCTCTCTCTCTCTCTCTCTCCTCTGTGTCCTGTCTCATGCAGGTTTCCCTCATGCAGTACAGTCCCGTTTGTGTGTGCGTAAATGTGTCTGCACTCTGCTGAAGGCTATTGCTTCGCTCGGCCCAGGTGTTGGGTACAGAGGGTTGATTGTGTCGTGTGTCTATGTTTGCATACACACCTAAACATACACACAACCTGTTACGCTACTTTTTGGTTTCAGGTTTCCATTAACCCAACCTCACCCCTCTCTCACACACACACACATGCGCACACAGGAGCACACAAAGCTGAAATTCAAATTTCAGCTGCGTCCATCTACTTGACCCCCTCTGTCCATCATTCTTGCTCTAAATCATTCCTTCACGTCTCTCTCCCTTTCCCTCGCTCTCTCTCTTGCTCTCCCATTCTCGCTTCCTCTCTCTACCTCACTCTACTCCCCCCCCCCCCCCCTTCCTATCCGTTTGACATTGATTGCAAGGTTGCTAGGCTATTGACTGCTGCTCTGCTGTTAAATATTTCAAGCAGCGTTTCAGTGGCTGTGTGTTGGTGAGGTGAAGAGGGGGGGGCTGGGTGTGGGAACTAGGCTCATCTGCATTCTCCGACGCAAAGTGATGCATTTATACACACATGCATGCTTTATTTAGACACGCACACACACCCACACACGCACACACTATAACCCAGCACTTGAACATGCAAAGGTTGCTAAAAGTGCACAGACACACATTGCAGCAGCATGCACACACGGACACAGAGACGAGATGCACACCAAACACGGATACGTGTATGCTATTCACCGGTCTACTCACTTTTCAAAGGCGGGGGGTTAGGATTTGCATACTTCACTTGACTAGTGTGATGTTTTACCGTTGCCTTACTCACACACTGGCCTGAGTCACTCGACTGTAACCACTGGTCCAATTTCAATCCCACTCAAATCATCGCAGACGCGTGCAACGCACTCACCTCCGCTCAAACCGAGCAAACCAAAACAAAAAACACAAGACTGCGGCCGGTGCGGCTGGCCTGCGTATCGAACCCCCTTGTGTGCGTGCCGCGCACATATCTCAATGTTTAAACAGAAAGAAAAAACAACCGTGATACAAAACCAACACAACGGCAGCTGTCATGGACCCTGCACCGGCACTGTGTCAATGGGTCTTGTCTCCCCATGGCTCTAAAAGGTTAGCCGACTGTGTTTGAAACCCAGTGTTGCCGAGCCGTACAGTGATTCGTGTATGCTGCTGCTGAATGCATACTCTTCAGGCTGCGAGGTGCTTAGAGACCGCGCTCTGTGGGGGAATCTGCCCAGCTCAGCGCTTTCCGACGGAGCCTCTCACTCACAGTTCAGGTGGTGCTCGAGCCGGATTGCTGATCCGTACGGACTGAATGCAAAGGGGGCTTCACACCCTATGCATACACGCAAGGGTGTGTGGGCGTTGGGGGCAAACATCTACGCACACACGCATGCATAGAAATAGAATAAATAGATATACCCAAGCACGTACGCACGCAAGTAGGCCTACTTTAGTCTGTGTACAAGCGGGCACATGCCATATCTTGTGTAAGCAGGTAACCGTCATGCCTGGAGTACCTGGTATAGGCGTTTACCTATGCACATGAGTGTGCCCACACGCACACTTGTAGTTCTCTCAGCCCTGCAGGTACTGCAGTCTACAGGTAGCTAGGGAGGGTCTGCTTCAGCTGCTGAAAGGTATACTTTTTACCCGCATAAACATTGGGTGTGTTTCTGTTCTGCGCTAGCGGGAGGGAGGGAAACGCACCGAAACAATAACCCAGATGCTTCTCCTCTCTGTGGGTGGGTGCGTGGGCCGGACCGCCCGTCTCGGGTTCCCTCGCCCCAGCATTAGAGGGGCGCGGGGCGCAGGGAAGTGTTGCATTGCAGGTGTCCCGCGCAAGGCTTTGCTACGCTAAGCTACACGCTACGCTAAGCTACACGCTACGCTAAGCTACACGCTACGCTAAGCTACACGCTACGCTAAGCTACACGCTACGCTAAGCTACACACTGCAAGCATTCTAGTTCCGACACATAGCCTCCCAAACCGGGAGGGATTTGGTTAGAGAGCACGGTGGAGTGTGGAAAGAAGAAGCAGGGGGGATATGCCTCTCGGAAGTGTCTCGTTCTGAAGGCGAGGTTTCTAAGCGGAGCATCACTTATTAATGTCACCATAAATCCTGGTTTGAGCTCTCCCGCGCTACCGTCCACCACCCAGCCCTTGGTCTCCTTCACCGGGGCCTCCTCTCAATAGCCTCACACGGTGGAGAGAGAAACACGAATGAGGGGCGGTGCAGTGTGATGCCCCAGAGTGACCGAGAGGCGAAAGCTTCTAGGTTCGATCTCCAGTGTCTACAGCCTCGCTGTACGCTTGCTAACGCTGCAGGGATCTGAACTTAACAGCTGAATTTAGCCACTGTGGATGAGAAGTGTGGGGCTGATCGGTTTGATTGCACAGACACGTAAATGAGTCGGCTTGTTGTGACCGTTGGACTGAAGGCTCTGTTGGTCTCCACCACTAAGAAGACCCCAGGACGCGCGAGTAGCGCTGGCGTTCTGGATTTGACAGGCGGCAGGCATCCCGTCGATTCTGTGATCCGTGGCTCGGTCTCGGGCTCTGCGCCGCCGTTCCTTCTGTCGGATGAGGCAGGCTCTTTTGCGGTCTGCTTTTTTAAAACGGCGCAAACCTACGCCTGAATTCGATCAAAGAGAAGGAGTTGCCCCACAATTGTTCCCCGCTTCTCTTTAAAGCCTCATGACTAATGGATTTTTTTTTCCTCTTCTTCTTTTTATGATGTTTCCCCTGTCGAGAGGATGAAAGTGTGATGGAAGGGGGTTGTACCCACCTGGCGCCGCCGTAAGCTAAAGACAGCTATAGAAAGCATCTGGCGCGGTGGAAGCGGGGGCGTCTCTCTGTGTGCGTGTCGGTGATATCCTCGTGTCGGCGTTGGCCGTAATGGCGTCCGGTGGAAAGGAGCTGTGGTGATTTGACACTCGGATCCAATCTGGGTTCCTATAGCTCAAACTCACACACACGGTCAGCCTAAATAAATGGTTCTTCTGTTGTGAGATGCGGGCCTTATTGTGTGGAGCACGGGGTCTTGGTCGGGGGCTGAGATGGCCATCTCTGATCTAAAGTCATCTGGCTCTCTGGCTCTCTTGCTCCTTCGCATGCTCTTCCCCCCCCCCCCCCCCCCCCCACGCACACCTAAATCTAAACAGCTGGGGACATATTTTTATCTGACAGCAGCAGAACCCTTGGGGGATATTTTGCGCCATAAGCAAAAAGAAAAAGAAAGCTGTGCAAGGTACTTTGTTTCGAAAGGAGGATAAGTGTCTGTACATCGAACATGTGTGTACTCCCCGTGCAAGTGTGTTAAGTGTGGCTCGTATCACTGGAAATTCCTAGAGGAGTGTGTGTGTGTGTGTGTGTGTGTGTGTGTGTGTGTGTGTGTGTGTGTGTGTGCTGTGGTGTCCAGTGTGTGCGTGTGTGTGTGTGTGTTGTGTCGTGTGTGTCTGTGTGTGTGTGTGGTGTGTTTGCGCGTCTGTGTGTGTTTGTGTCTGCGCGTTCCATGTGTTTGCGTGTGTTTGCGCGTCTGTGTGTGTGTTTGTGTCTGCGCGTCTTTGTGTATGTGTTTGCATGTGTGTATGCGTTTGCACGTGCGGGTGTGTTTGCGCGTGTGCGTGTGCGTGCGCGCGTGTGCCAGGACCAGGTGCGACGGAGCTACTATTTAAAGGCCTTGGAGAGTCGTGTGGAGGAGAGGCAGCAATGGCGGTGTGCTGTGGAAGCACATTCTCCTCCCAAACTCTTCCAAGCCAGCGCTGACATTGTTATACAAGGTCCGCGAGAATGCTTAGGTCCCCAGGGCGCCGGAGTGAAACCCGAGGCTGGGACGGCACACTTACACCACAACCGACAAGACACGGTCATCGTGTGTGTGTGTGTGTGTGTGTGTGTGTGTGTGTGTGTGTGTGTGTGTGTGAGATTCCAAGTCACAGACGTTTTATGTGTTAGTGTGGGTGTGTGTGTGTCGTTTGTTTGCTTGGATGGAAAATGCTTCACTACAACCAGCCCCCCCCCCCCCGCCCCCCCCCGAATCCCCCCGGTCTGCCTAGGCGTGGGCGGGAGGGGGGGGTTTAGACAGCACCGCTCCCCGCCTTAGAAGGCTCGATTCTGGGGGACGGGCGGTTTGATTGGAAACATGCGCGGAGCATCTGTTCGCTCCCATGTGCTGCCTCGCTCTCAATCTCTGGCTCTCTCTTTCTCTCTCGCTCTCGCTCTCGCTCTCGCTCTCGCTCTCGCTCTCGCTCTTTTTCTTGCTCTCTGTCTGTCTCTCTCTTACTTTCTCTCTCATTCTTGCTCTCTCTCTCTTTCTCTCTCACCCTCGCTTCCTCGCTCTGTCTGTCTATCTGTCTCTCTCTCGCTCTCTCTCTCTCTCTCGCCTCTCTCTCTCTCGCCCTCTCTCTCTCTCGCCCTCTCTATTCTTCTCTCTCCTGCTCTCTCTCTTTTGAGAGAGACGGTGAAATGACAGGCGCCAGTGAGGAGGGAGAGGGAGAAAATAAGACTGAGGAAAAGGGTTAGAGGATCCGGAAAACGATTAAAGTGTGTGTGTGTGTGTGTGTGTGTGTGTGTGTGTGTTGTGTGTGTGTGTGTGTGTGTGTGTGTGTGTGTGTGTGTGTGTGTGTGTGTGTGTGTGTGTGTGTGTGTGTGTGAATGGCCTGTGGGGATTGGGGGCCATACGTCATGTGGCTGGGATTACAGCGATGGGTGCCCCCTGATGCGGCCCGTCGCTGGGCGTCCCACCGTGCCGTGCTTCCTCTCTGATCTCACAGCAGCACTGCTCACCATTTCCATAACTCACCGTATGTGTGTGTGTGTGTGTGTGAGGGAGTGTGTGCTTCGTACAATAATTCTCATTAACGATGCTTCTCTCGCTCTCGCCCTTGCTGTCTGTTTCTCTCTCTCTCTCTCTCTCTCTGTCTCGCTCTCCCGCTCTCTCTGTCTCTCTGCTCTGTCTCTGTTTTTCTCTCTCTCTCTTTCTATGTCTCTGTCTCTGTCTCTGTTTTTCTCTCTCTCTCTTTCTATGTCTCTGTCTCTCCTTCTCTCTCTCTGTGTCTCTCTCTGTCTCTCTCTCTCTGTCTGTCTCTCTATGTCTCTCTGTCTGTCTCTCTATGTCTCTCTGTCTGTATCTCTATGTTCTCTCTCTGTCTGTCTCTCTCTCTCTCGCTCTCTCTCTCTGTCTCTCTCTCTCTCTATGCCTCTCCCTGTCTCTCTCTCTCTCCGTCTCTCTCTCTCTCTCTCTCTCTCTCTCTCGTCTCTCTCTCTCTCTCTCTCTCTCTCTCTCTCTCTCTCTCTCTCTCTCTCTCTCTCTCTCTCTCTCTCTCTCCAGGTATGGCGGGGTGCTCCTTCATGGCAGGCCCAGAGACTGTTGTGTTCCGCGGCCGCTCTAGAAGGTGAGTCTCCCCCACCCTCCCCTCTCTCCTCCCTCCATCCGACCCCTTCCATCGCCCCTCCCTCTCCACCACCAGGAGTGGGGCAGGCCGGGTGGGGGGGGGGGGGTGGGGGTTGAGCCGGTCTCACACTAATGGTTTAAATCAACGGTAATAAATGAGCTGTCCCCCATTGCTTCCCCGGTGAGGAAGGGGCCCGCGGGCTGTGGGATGGGGGGGGGTGCTCTACATTAATGCTGGTGGTAGCGGTAGTAGCAGTAGCAGTGGTAGTAGTAGTAGTATTAGTAGTAGTGAGTCATGGTGGAGACAGCAGTGCTGCCTGTCTGAGGAATGGGTGTGGGGGTCACAGATGGAGCTGAGGAGAAGAGATGGGGGTGAAGCCTGGAGGCGAGATGCGGACTGAGACACTGAGAACTCCAGTTTTTTTTATTGATGGGAACGGGATGAGGCAGCAGAAGATGGAGACGGAGAGTTGAGCACGGTGTGATGTGTGAGGTTATTGTGTGTGGCGGGGGGGCAGGCAGGGGGTTTGGGGCGGAGGGATATCGAGCCAGACATTACAGGTTTGTGACCTCCAGAGAGTTGTGGAGAAGGGCATGAGAGAGAGAGAGAGAGAGAGAGAGAGAGAGAAGAGGGAGAGAGGGGGGGGGGAGAGAGAGAGAGAGAGAGAGAGAGAGAGAGAGGAGAGAAGGGAGAGAGAGGAGAGAGAGAGAGAGAGAAGAGAGAAGAGAGAGAGAGGAGAGAGAGAGAGGGAGAGGGAGGAGGGAGGGGGAGAGAGGGAGAACACCTGAGGCAAGAGGACATGGTGGAAGATTGGACAAGGGCCAATTTCAGTGATGCACTCTTATATATATATGTGTGTGTGTCCACCCAGGTGTGTTCATGTAATTGTGTAGTACACAATAGGTGTGGGTTCAAATATTTCACACACACACACACACACACACACACACACACACACACACACACACACACACACACACACACACACACACACACACACACACACACACTCGCATGTGTGGGCTCCATGTTGATCTAGGGCCCAGCGTGGTGGTTGGAGAAACACACACAGCCTCAGCTTGATCGAGCTTGTTTAAACAGCAGCGCAGCGCTAGCGGATGCTACGTTGTTAGCGCCGGCTCAGTTCGGAGGGGGCAGGAAAATAAATAAAAGGAGCATTTACATTACATGTGCATTGATGTCTTTCCCTTTTCCCCATGTCGCGCTTGTTAACCGTGAGCCTATGATTCTGTGGTTTCTGTTCGGTTATTTGATGTTAATGTACGCGATATTGACCGTTTGCGTCGGCCTATCGACAGAACGGTGTCACATTGAAAAGGTTGGCAGAACTACGTCATATCGACCTCCCCGCTCGGAAGCAGCTCCTGCCTACTCATTGAATGTCGTGCTTATTCATCGCCGTAGGTCGATGTATCAGTTTGAGTTTATCTGTAATGTGTCACACCCGCCCCAAGGCGGTCCACATTTAAACGTGTATTATTCCCCAGGAATAAGAAGTTATGACATCTTATCCTGTTATGCCGGGAAATTCTGCAATCCTTTGCTTTATCCGTTTCCCGTCCTAGAAGAAGAAAACAAATAGTTTTTTTTTATCTAAAGCCAATATACGTAATATATGTGTCTCTGTGCACCAGGAAGATTCAGATACTCCCAGATACAAGGAGGTCGGCTCCAGGAAGTTATTTGAAAACATATTCGAAAACTTTTAATGTTACGTTCTTTCTTTTCTCTTATCTGCCATATGTCACCCATCACGATAGCCCAAGACAAATAAAATGGTGAACGTTAAAAGTATTTCAGGTGATTTACCGGCTAGTGTTGGCCAACCCTGATACCGGGCTGCTTTGGTATGCCCTTGGCTCAATGGTCTCTACTGCAGTCTGCAGGATTGCACCCCCCCTACCACCCCCAACCCCCTAATAGGCTGGCAGCGAGTCATTGGCAGGGTTGCAGCTGCACTGCCCCCTAGTGGCTCCTTGGCTCACTGCACCTACAACACCAACTGGCCAATCAAAAGGTGGTGCGTTGTCGATGCCAGAGAACGGCCGCAGACAGCCGCTCAAGAGGACATCGATTTGAGCTGATGTGACTCGGCGGAGCGGGGCAGCGTACGGCAGAGGGGGTCCGACGGGTCTGTCCCAAAGGGTTCCAGGTTTGATCCCCGATAGACAGCCAGCACCAACCTGTGGGCATCTTGAAGCGAGACCCCCCTACTCCTTAACGACTGTATCCTAATTAACTAAATCGCTTTGGATAATAACCCCAGCTAAACTGTTGATGATAACGGTAATTAATCACATCTGCTCTGAGATCTCCTGCATTTGGTACAGCGGCAGCAACCACAGAGACTCCACACACACACACCCCAATTATTTATTGAACTCTCAACTCGTACTCACCCCCTGTCCCCCCATATATGTCCTTTTACGCCACTTCAGTAGAGGAATCATATTTTATTGCGATTTTCTTCTTATTTTGTGTTTATTCAACACATATATTAGCTGTATCTTTTATGTACACAGTTATTATTCTGTTACGCCGGCTGTGAGCGTTTCATGGCCTCCAATGACTTCCCCTGTTGTTGTCGTCGTTGTAGTGGTCGTCGTTGTTGTTGTTGTTGTTGTTGTTGTTGTGGCTGTGCGTGTGCCTGATACTCTTGTGTTGTGTGGTTCCCAGAGGTGACGGTCGTGTACCAGAACGGGCTGCCGGTGATCTCGGTCAGTCTGCCGTCCCGGCGAGAGCGCTGCCAGTTCACCCTGAAGCCGCTCAGCGACTCCGTGGGGGTGTTCCTCCAACAGCTGCAGGCGGAGGACCGGGGGATCGACAGGGTCGCCATCTACTCCACAGGTACCACACACACACACACACACACACACACACACACACACACACACACACACACACACACACACACACACACACACACACACACACACACACACACACACACACACACACACACACACACACACACACATACTCAAGCACCTACGTACACACGCAAGCGCACACACACACGGTACATACCCATGCAGACACACCCATGCACAAATACTTAATCGCGCACACACACACGTCCACATGTGCACATGCGTGCATGCGTAAAATACGTAAACGCATACATGCACACACCAATTTTCGCACACACGCACACGTCAGAGGGACAGCCGCGCATGCAAATCACAAATCGGTGTGTTCATTAAATGTCAGGGCGATCCCGGTGGACGACGGACAAAACAAAGCATGTCGCTGCGTGTCTTGCTAGCGGGGGCTCTCGTTGGCATGCGGGCCGTGGCTGCTCCATTCACGTCACATATCATTTGGTAGAGAGCATGAAATTAGGCTCCAGCCCCCCCCCCCCCCGGCAGCTCTATTACCCAGGAGTAAGAGGCTGCCATCGGCCGCCTCATCGCCCCCCCACCCCAGCCTCTGATGGAGGCTACCTGGGCGCCTCAGGCCTTTAATTACTATCTGATCCCCCAAGACGGAAAAAAAATCTCGTTAGTTGTCTTCACTTGACATTGCTTCTCTCTTTGTCTCTCCCTGTTTTTGCCTCCGTTACATTTTCTCCGCTGTTTTTCCTTCTCTCTCGCTCTCGCTCTCTCCTGGTCTCTCTCTCTCTCCTGGTCTCTCTCTCTCGCTCTCGCTCTCTCCTGGTCTCGTTCTCTCTCTCTCTCTCTCTCTCTCTCTCTCTCTCTCTGTCTCTCTCTCTCTCTCTCTCTCTCTCTCTCTCTCTCTCTCTCTCTCTCTCTTCTCTCTGGTCTCTCTCTCTCCCCCCCCCCCCCCCCAGACGGTGCGAGGGTGGCCTCCTCCACGGGGATCGACATCCTGCTCCTGGATGACTTCAAGCTGGTCATCAACGACTCTACCCACCTGGTGCGCCCCCCGCGGAGAGGTGGGCCGGCTCACAGCGCCACTACACACACACTGCATATGGCAGTGTGGAGAAGGACAGCTCGTTCAGTGGCGTGGGTTTTAACGTGTTTTTTGTGTGTGTGTCTGTGTGTGTGTGTGTGTATCTTTGTATGCATGTCGTTGTCTTTGTGTGTGCTTTTTTGTTTGCCTGTGTGTGTCTGTATCAATGTGTGCGTGCGTTTGTGTGTGTGTGTGTGTCTGTGTGTGTGTGTGTGCTGTGTGTCTGTGTGTGTGTGTGTGTGTGTGTGTCTCTGTGTGTGTGTGTGTGTGTGTGTGTGTGTGTGTGTCTCTGTGTCTGTGTGTGTGTGTGTGTGTGTGTGTGTGTGTGTGTGTGTGTGTATGTCTCTGTGTGTGTGTGTGTCTCTGTGTGTGTGTGTGTGTGTGTGTGTGTGTGTGTGTGCCTGTGTCTCTGTGCGTGTGTGTGTGTGTCTCTGTGTGTGTGTGTGTGTCTCTGTGCGTGTCTCAGACCTGCTGGCCAGCGAGGAGGCAGAGCGGCTGAACGACGTGAAGCTCCTGGTGCAGCAGCTCTACACCACGCTGCGCATCGAGGAACACCAGCTCGGCAAGGAGAGGGAGCTCATTGGCCGGCTTGAGGACCTCAACACCCAGCTCCGCCCCCTGGAGAAGGTATGGCCCCGCCCACTTCATCACGATTGGCCGACTCGTTTCTTTTTATATCAGACTTCAGTTGGCGAGTTAAAAACCTCGTCAGGACATGACGTTTGCGAGCGCAGGCCTTCTGGTTGTCTTTTGAGGGGATTCAGATTTCATGAGGTGTCTACTCATCGAGGTTCACGGCAGTCCGCCGGGACAGAGGGTCTCTGAGATCCCCCTTATCATTGTTGTGCTATAGCTACAGCTGTCGGGGCTGGATGAAACTCTTTGTAATCCGCAAACAAAACCATTCGTCTAAATAACGCCGTCTGACAGTCTGACACTGAGTTGGATCATCTGTGCGATTGTGAGTTTGTTAAACATTAAGTTTGAATAAAAAACCAAGGTGCTTTTTTTTTTTGGTTTACGTATTTCCCACAATGTGTCGAATAAAAGTCATATTAGGCACCGCCTGCTCTGAATGCTACTTGCTAAATTATCCTGCGTGTGTGTGTGTTTCTGTGTGTGTGTGTTTGCCTCTCTACGTGTTTATGGGTCTCTCTCTGTTTGTGCGTGTGTGAGTCTGTTTCTATGTGTATGTGTGCGTGTGTATGTGTGTGTGTCTCTCTCACTCCGTGTTTGTGTGTGTGTGTGTGTGTGTGTGTCTTGTCTTTCTCTCCGTGTGTGTGTGTGTTTTTGTCTGTCTAACTGTTCTTGTATGTGTGTGTGTATATGTCTCTCTCTGTGTGCGTCTCTCTCCGTCTGTGTGTGTGTGTGTCTCTCTCTCTCTATCCATCACTCCCTTTTTCTCTCTCTCTCTCTTGTGTGTGTGTACGTCTCTCTCTGTCTCTGTCTCTCTCTCTGTACGTCTCTCTCTGTCTCTCTCACTCTCCTCTCTCTCTCTCTCTCTCTCTCTCTCTCTCTCTCTCTCTTTCTCTCTCTCTCTCTCTCACTCTCTCTTCTGGTCTCTCTTTCTCTCTCTTCTCTCTGTGTGTGTGTACGTCTTCTCTCTCTCTCACTCTCTCTCTTCTGGTCTCTCTTTCTCTCTCTCTCCTCTGTGTGTGCGTCTCTCTTCTCTCTCTCTCTTCTCTCTCTCTTCTCTCTCTCTCTGTGTGTGTTGTACGTCTCTCTCTCTCTCTCTCTCTTCTCTCTCTCTCTCTCTCTCTCACTCTCTCTCTCTCTCTCTCTCTCACTCTCTCACTCTCTCACTCTTTCTCTCTCACTTTCTCACTCTCTCTTCTGGTCTCTCTTTCTCTCTCTCTCTCTGTGTGTGTACGTCTCTCTCTCTCTCACTCTCTCTTCTGGTCTCTCTTTCTCTCTCTCTCCCTGTGTGTGTGGTGTGTACGTCTGTCTCTCACCACCAGGTGAAAGACGAGCTGAGCCGGAAGGCTGAGCGGCGCACCACCTGGGTGCTGTGGGGGGGCATGGCCTACATGGCCACCCAGTTCGGCATCCTGGCCCGGCTCACCTGGTGGGAGTACTCCTGGGACATCATGGAGCCCGTCACCTACTTCATCACCTACGGCACCGCCATGGCCATGTATGCCTACTTTGTGCTCACGCGCCAGGTAAGATGGCCGCTAAGTTACCCTGAATTACGCTAAATTACGCTAAGTTGCGCTTCACTACATTACCTTAAATGACGCTTCACTACGTTATGCTAAGTTACGCTAAATTATGCTTTACTACGTTCAGTCGCACTCATTGACGCTGAACTATGCTACCCTACGCTAAACTACCTTAAATTACGCGACGCTACGCTAATTTACACTAAACTATGTTAATTAACGTTAAGCTACCTTAAACTACGCTAAATGTCACACTATTTTGCTAAACTACGTTTAACTACGCTGCATTACATTAGAATCCGCAAAATTACACTACATTGCATAATTGCAAATATGCTATGCTAAAGTATGCTAAGCTATTCTTATGCGCTTCGTGCTGGATCCACGGATTAGCCTCCCTTTGTAATGTTCTTCAAAAATGGCTGCCATTAAAAACGGTTGTCTGGGTTCTTTCCTTACACCTCATATAGTTTGATTAGGTATATTTTTAACGAAGAGGTAGACTCTCTTCGTTAAAAATATGGAAAAACATGTCAATCCCGACTCCAGTTCAACAGCGTGAAGGAGGCGTGTGTCTTGGTGTACGCTCCCGTCAGGTTTTCTGTGTGCCGGTGAGATAATAGGAGCAAATGTGCATCTCGACTAGTTCACCCGTCTGCAAACGCTTCAAACTCTTTAATATTGAACAAGCGATTTGAGGGCTCTTTAATAGGACCTACATTTCCACTGCTGTAGTCGCTCTCTCGCTCACATCCTGTCTCTCTCTCTCTGTCTCTCTCTGTCTCTCTCTGTCTCTCTCTGTCTGTGTCTGTCTCTGTCTCTGTCTCTGTCTCTCTGTCTCTGTCTCTGTCTCTGTCTCTCTCTCTGTCTCTCTCTCTCTCGTCCTCTCTCTCTGTCTCTCTCTCTCTCGTCCTCTGTCTCTCTCTCTCGTCCTCTCTCTCTCGTCCTCTCTCTCTCTCGTTCTCTCTCTCTCTCGTTCTCTCTCTCTCTCTCTCTCTCGTTCTCTCTCTCTCTCTCTCTCTCTCGCTCTCTCTCTCTCTCTCGTCTCTCTCTCTCTCTCTCTCGTCCTCTCTCTCTCTCGTCCTCTCTCTCTCTCTCGTCCTTCTCTCTCTCGTCCTCCCTCCCTCCCTCCCAGGAGTACATCTACCCCGACGCCAGAGACCGGCAGTACCTGCTCTTCTTCCACAAGGGGCTGAAGAGGACACGCTTCGACGTGGAGAAGTACAACAAGCTGAGAGGGGACATCGCAGAGGTACCCAGTGGACGCCCCTTCATGTGTTGACATATGTGGAGCGAACGCATTTCAGATATGAGGACGATCCAGTCCAATGATCGAGGGGTACTGCTGCTAATGCAGAGTCTGTGCTGTGCGTGATTTTGCATATGCCTCTATGTTTAGGTCCGACATTTATGCGTGTGTAGGTGCATGTGTGTGTGTGTGCGCGCGGCTTTGGTGTGTCTAGGTTATATTAAATTAAATATATCTACATACATTAGAATATCCTCCAATAAATCTCCTTCTCTAATTGACTCTCTCCTCCCCCTCCCTCTCTCCTCTCTCTCCCCCTCCCCCCTCCCTCTCTCCTCTCCACCCCTCCCTTCCCTCCCTCTCTCCTCTCCTCTCCCTTCCCCCCCTCCCTCTCTCCTCCCTCTCTCCTCTCCCTCTCTCCTCTCTCCTCTCCTCCCTCTCCCCCCTCCCCCCTCCCTCTCTCCTCTCCCCTCCCCCTTCCCTCTCTCTCACCCCTCTCTCTCCTCCTCTCCTCTCTCTCTCTCCCTCCTCTCTCCTCCCCCTCCCTCCCTCTCCCTCCCTCTCTCCTCCCCTCCTCTCTCCTCTCCCTCTCTCCTCTCCCTCCCCTCTCCCTCCCCCCCCCCCCTCGGCTGGTGGTCCAGGTGGAGTTGGACCTGAAGCGTTTGCGGGACCCCCTGCAGCTGCAGCTCCCCGTGCAGCAGCTCACCGCCAGTAAAGATTGATGTGACGAGAGCATCTCCCACACCTCCAACGCCCCCCCCCCCCACCACACCACCACCACCAACCCCTGCCCCCCGTAGAACCCACCCAACCCGCCAACGGACCCCCTCCTCCTCCGTCCAAACCCTCGCGCTCTGCCTCCTCCTCCACCTCTGACGATTCTCTGAGGTGACCTCCCCCTCTCTGACCTCCACCCCCCCTCCAGCCTCTAGTTTCCACAAAGCCCCCCCCCTCCAAAGCCCCCCCACACCTCAAATCCCCCCCCCCACCCCCAAAACTCTATGACTCACTTTTTCCCCCCCCCTTTTTTTTTTTTCTTTATTGACCGAAGACTTGGGTGCGAATCACGAGTGGAACCGGTGAAGCGAAAAACACGAGAGGCCGGTCCACAGAACACGACAAAAACAACAACAAAAACAAAAACACTGAAGCTCTCTCCCGCGGCGAAAGAATCGAAAACGTGTTTGATTAAAAACCCAAGAAGATGACGTTGATGAGGATGACGAGGGAACAAACGGGGCAGGAGGGCTGATCTTCCTCCCAGGGGGGAGAGACGAGGGAAATGTCGCACTTACACTGCTAAGAGGGAAAGAATATGGGCAGCCATGGCTTGTGTGTGTGTGTGTGTGTGTGTGTGTGTGTGTGTGTGTGTGTGTGTGTGTGTGTGTGTGTGTGTGTGTGTGTGTGTGTGTGTGTGTGTGTGTGTGTGTGTGTGTGTGTGTGTGTGTGTGTGTGTGACTTACCCCTATGGGCCAGCTTGGCACACACATCAGAATCACCCTGATATGAAACCGTTGAACTTAACAAACGCACACACAGGCATGTAAAACACACACACACACACACACACACGCCTTTGTACACAGGCCTGCTCTGATGTGGTTGGGGAGGGGGGGCTCCACCGAAGGACTTCAACCTTTGAATACAAGTTTACGAGGATGCCCACCCCCCCTACACAAAAAAAAACACACACACAAACACACACCTCTCCCCCCCCTTCCACATGCACGGACTGGGGCCCCGTCAGGCAGTTAGACTAAGAGGGGGCCGCCGGCCGCTCAGAGAGGCTGAGAATGTCAACAGCCCCAATCCATCCCTCTCTCTCTCCCCGTCTGTCTCTCTCTGTCTGACTCTCTCTCCATCCGTCTCTCTCGCTGTCTCTCTGTCTTTGTCTCTCTGGCCCTGGAGGGTGAGGGTGGGGGTGGGTGGGGGGGGGGGGAGGGAGGGAGTGAGTGAGTGAGTGAGAGAGGGAGGGAGGGAGACAACCAATCCCCTTCACACCCAAACATGACCTTAACCGGGCGGCCTGTAAGGGCCTCTCGTTAAGACCGGGGAGTGGCCTCTCGCTCGGCCCTCTTGCTTGGAGGGGGCGTGGCCTATTTCTTGATAGGGGCGTGGCCTCTCGTTAAGGCCCCTTGCTTGGAGGGGCATAACGAGGGGCGTGGCCTCTCGCTTGGAGGCGGGCGTGGCCTCTCGCTTGGAGGCGGGCGTGGCCTCTCGCTTGGAGGCGGGCGTGGCCTCCAGTAAGGGGCCGGCTGCCCTTAGGACCACCAGTAATACCGAAAAACAACATCACTGTGTGTTCTCTTACTCCAAAAAAATATTTTGGCACTTTTTATTTTGAAAGCCATAGTATATTTGTTATGACAAAAAAAAAAGTAATATAAATAAATATATATATATATATATATAGAAAACTATATACAATCAAATCAGTGAACAGAGGCTAGTTTTTTTTCTCTCAGTGGTGGGGGGGAGGAGAGATTTTACATCGGTGTTGTCGTTGGGATTATCTTCAATAGTACACTGCCCACACACACACAGCACACACACAGGCACACACACACACACACACACACACACACACACACAGGCACACACACACACAGGCACACACACACACACACACACACACACACAGGCACACACACACACACACCACACACACACACACAGGCACACACACACACACACACACACACACACACACACACACACACAGGCACGTTTGAGTTTCTTTGGATTGAGTTCTATGTATGAGCTTAAGACCTTAAAAAAATACAAATAAAGCATCTTTCCGTCGGATCCTAAAGTCCGATAGTGACTACACTTATTTCCCAGGTCCTTGCCGGCTAAGCGCCGTCGAGCAGAAGAGACAATCTGTCTCCGGACAGGGTGGGCCGCGTGTCAACGTCCGTCGAAAAAGTGTGGTTCGGCATGACATCTATGCCTTCTTATTTGTGACTCTTAAACACTTGTTTAAAACACTTAGTCGAAAGGAGCCTTAAAAAAAAAGGTCAAATTAAAGTGCAGGAAGAACAGCAACTCTGGTGCAAAGACTCCCCACCAGAGATGCTGGCGGCCCTGTGCTTTCTCTTACTAGGTCGGTTTATGCGTGAAACCGCTTTACTAAAAGACACCAGTACGCCTTTACACGACGTCTTCGCGTGTGGACTTTGCGTTACTTCGGCCGTGTTGTGACATCAGATTTCTCCGCCCCCCTCCCCCACTGTTGCTGTGATGCCCCCGATCTCCCAGTTGGTGAAGCGAGGTCGACTGCATGCTGTGGTATGCCCTCAGTAGAAACTTGTGAATGTGTAGGAGCGTCGTTGCAATTTTGTACTTGATTGGATAGGTTTCTTTGCCACATCTAGCTCCCATTAACCATCCCCCCCCCCCCCCCCCGTTAAGAGGTTATTTTCGCAGACAAAAGCCATATCTATGTTGTCCATCTTTTGGGTTGACATCAAGCGAAAAGCGCGTGTCGATTTCACCCCAGGTTTTCGTCCTTCTGACTCATTGCGGTCGTGTCTGAACAGCTCTCTAAGCCGATTTTTGTTTGACCACATTCTGAATCGATAAGGCTCTCGCTCGCCTCTATGGCCAGTGCAGCACAATGACCCGACAGCCCTGTGTGTGTGTGTGTGTGTGTGTGTGTGTGTGTGTGTGTGTGTGTGTGTGTGTGTGTGTGTGTGTGTGTGTGTGTGTGTGTGTGTGTGTGTGTGTGTGTGTGTGTGTGTGTGTGTGTGTGTGTGTTGGAAGCATGAGTCAAACACATGGTGTGCTTTCTGCGGCTCGTCGGGGGTGCAAACACTGATCTGAGAGCTGTTTATAAAGGGGTTGCTGTGTGGTTGATTCCAGAGTTGTTTTTTTTTTTGGTTTTTTTTGCATGATTTTTTTGCCCCAAACATCCGCAACTTATTCATGTTGTCATTGATTTGCCATGCTACACAGTGGGGTGTGTGTGTGTGTGTGTGTGTGTGTGTGTGTGTGTGTGTGTGTGTGTGTGTGTGTGTGTGTGTGTGTGTGTGTGTGTGTGTGTGTGTGTGTGTGTGTGTGTGTGATCTCAAAGTGCACAGATGCCATTTTTAAATGTTCTGATGGAATTGGATATTAACACGAAATGGGGCCAGTGGGAAGATCATGATGAAAGTTAAGCTTTAATATATATTCAAAAGCAAAGTCAAGACTGGAGGAGAGGGCACTGTGTGTGTGTGTGTGTGTGTGTGTGTGTGTGTGTGTGTGTGTGTGTGTGTGTGTGTGTGTGTGTGTGTGTGTGTGTGTGTGTGTGTGTGTGTGTGTGTGTGTGTGTGTGGGCGGGGTGTGCATTATTGTGGTTCCACTGGTGTGCATGGATCATCAAAACATCATCTTCTCATCACTGCTAGACAACTCCGTCCACCACCACCACCACCTCATTACGATCCCATTGCTTTCACCTCCTGAGACATGGCTCCGGTTGCATGCGCACACACACACACACACGCATGCTGTTTCCAGGGGGATGTGATTGAACAGGAGTTTTGAAGTCTGTCCGGGGTCAAACCTCTCGCCGAATGGCTGTTTTTCTTTCTTTTAGACAAGACGTCTCGACATTGTCACCTTCCTTCCCCTTTGGGTTCCAACCCCCCCCCTCCTTGTTCCTTCTCACTCTTGGTTTTACCCCTTATTGTTTTTTTTGTAAAACAAAATATATCAAGTATAGGGAACCTTATTATTCTCAAGCGGGTGTTGCATGAATGTATGTTTACATGGGAAAAATATGTACAAATTAAAAAGCTGATTCATCCCAAAAAAAAAAAGAAGAAAAAGAAAAGTGCAGCGATAATTTAAAGAATGTGGTTTGTAGAGAGAACCTAGCCGAGGGAAAATTTGCGCCCTGCCAAAAATCGTACTTTCCTCGCGGCGGACTTGTCGCGACCCATCACCCTTCAATTACCTTTTTGAACTTTTCTTTACCTTGTCCCTGTTGCCCCCATCAACTCCCCCCCCTGCCCCAACCCACCCCCAGTTTTTAGACATGTAGCCTGGATCCACCGGTATTCCCCTCATAGGCAACAAGAGAACCTCTGTTTTTGGTGTACCCCCCAAATCTACACCCATCCATGGATACAAGTCCAGAAGGGGATTTTAGCACAGTGAGATCTGTTCACATGTCGGGGTTCAACTCCTCTATCCCCGCCCCCCCCCCCCCCTCCACTGTTTCCACTCACCTCTCCTGCTCCTTTGGTTTACATTGACAGTCAAACCCCCCCCCACCCCTTTTTTTTCTGATTTCATAATTCTTTTATTTTTTGGACGTGTGTTTTGTTTTTCAGATATCTTTGTTTGTGTGAACTTACAATACGTTCAAATTGCCTAAAGAGTGAAGTCAAATATAGATTGAGAAAATCTCGTACTTCATTCTGACCTTTTTATTCTTTCCTTTTCCTTATGAGTTTTTGTTTTTTTCTCTCGACATCTGATGCTGTAATGTTGGCAAAAAAAAGAGAAAATGTAAAATTCATGTATCATTTATGAAATATGTATAAAAGAGATATGTAATTCAGTTATCAATAAAATCCTTATCCAGTTTTTGGAAATTGGGGGTCTGGCGTTGAGTATCTTTGTGTCGGTTGGAGACACGGCGGGAGATAAAGATGTTTCCAGCCAGGGCTGTGCCTTGCTCAAGGTCCTGACCAGCGCCTCCATTTTGTCCCTGACCCTCAGAGCTTCCTGAGTCTGAGGACATCCTATGGAGATAGGCCCACAGGACATGTTGTTTGTAAACAACGTGTCCATCTTCTGTCACAATAGTTCTGGTAATTCATAATCACTCTGGGAGGACCATCTGGGGGTTGTCTTACTCAAATTAATTCTTAAAGAACAATATTGAACATTTGTCATTTGAATGAAATAATTTGTATGGGTAGGCTATACTCTATATTCGTCTGTGTATATACAGTATGTATGTGTGTATATATGTATTTATAATGTATGTGTGTCTGTATATTATGTGTATACACTTTTAAGTCATATATATACATACTGCTAATGGATAAATGGAACAAAGCCAGAAATACCCACGCACAGGTTGGTTTACATATTGAATGAAAACTGCAGTTTCATAGCTTAAAAATTGTGCTGTTGGAACAATATTAAGTGAATTTGTTTGATGTATTCAGATGCTACCTATATCAACAACGCAGGCTTCAACTAAGCATGGAATATCCCTAATTATACACTGTTGTAGATAAAGACAAAAAGCCTAACAACAAATACGCCTACCGCAACCGCAACATCATCTTATATAATTAAATATCTGCAAGAGACCATGATTCAGTGACATGATGTTAAACGATGTTCAGACCCATTATTTCGGTCGCGTGTGCATCCATTTTAATGAAGCAAAAAATGATGTAAAGAATATTTAAATGAATACAAGCGTCGCTAATCCGATTTGTTTTACTACTCTGAATAGCTAGGCTCCCTTTCGACTGTATGCCTTACATAACCGAGAGTCCGTGTATTCCTCGAGTGGTGTTTTAAATGTAGTTCCTTGTTGTTCTTTTGTTAATGAGAGCCGGGCTCTGAGGCGCGCCTTCCTGGTCCTCTCAACGTAATGTGCTTTAGCGGCTCCCCCGGCTGCCTGTTTTAATGCCACATCGTATTGTCCCGCTGTAATTGTGGACTCTGTATTTGAGGGGACAGCGGGGAGCAATCTGGGCACCTGAGGTGGGGATTTCAAAGTAATAGTGTATAAAAATAAATCCAACACTTTGAAATAATGGAACCTTAATAAACCATTGAGTGTTACAAAAAAAAGGTAACCTAGAAGATTAGAAAATACGGATTAAAATATTTAAAAAGATTAAAATATTAAGGACGGCTCATTGAGGAGGATGATGAGAACTGTGATGAAATGGCAATGTGGTGGAGGGGTCAAAGGTCCCCCGTGTGTCCTCCAGATAGGCCATAAGGACCAGAGAGGCTGGGAGAACAATGAAGGATATGGAACCCTCTTCCAGGATGGAGGACACTGTCACAGGGGCCAAGGTGAGCAAGACTGTAAATAACACACACACACACACACACACACACACACACACACACACACACACACACACACACACACACACACACACACACACACACACACACACACACACACACACACACAAAGGGGCTCAAGCTCATGGAGATAAGGTGCCTATATTAAAGAGAAGGTTCCTTGCTGTAAATGCCACACATGCAGAAGCTTGAGCGTGGATTAAACCCTCTACAGAGAGAGGACAATGATATCCTTTGTGGCCACCTTAATATTCCTGAACGCAGGACTCCCTGCAGTCACAGATAACGGTAAGTGCAACACCTCCCATTCATACAAAACGATGATCATATCACACAATCCAAAAAAAAATAGTTCCCTCGTGGTTATTTGTAACTGCGTTATTGCATATTGCTGGACCGAACGGATTGAGGGATACTAGACTAGTGATGTAGTGAAACCACAGATGGATCCATTTCATCGACAGGTCATGTTGAATCTCATTCGTTCGCAGGAGCCTTGCCTCTCCACCAGCCATCAGGTTCGCTAGCTCTCTTAATAGCCATTGGAAGTCACTCCTGGCTCTCGCAGGAAGATTTAGACCTTCAATTAACACCGAGTCGCCGGAGCCAGCGCTGTCCCCGCGCCCTGCGGTGCTTGTTGTAGCTGGAACTCACTCGGTCTCAGTGGAAGGTCTCTGAATAAACAGTCGTTTATACTAGCGTCAGCTCGCCTGAACGCCGATTGATCCACGGAAAGCAATTGGGGGGGGGGGGGGGGGGGGGGGGGAGGAGGTAGAGGGAAGATAGATGGTGCTTTATCAGAGGCCAAGCCAGAGAGTAGGAAGTGGATGGGCTCTCAGAAAATGAATATGAGTATACTGAGGTTATTTCACTGCAATTAAATGTGTTCCCTGCTCTCAAAGTCTTTCAATTGAACTTGGGGGGGGTCTGGGTTAATTAGGATGCTTTTGGTTTTGTTTGCATATTCTAATCAGGCATGATCACGATAACCTATTATAATCCTGATCTCATTATAATCACAGTTATAATTGCAGGGATGAGGGTTGTAGTTCTAATTGGCAAGAATACCGATATATCCTGGGTGGTGTTAAATGAGACGTATTTTGCATGTTCAGTGCATCTTCCAGGTTAACCCTCAAACATTCCACCTTCCTTCAAAACTCTTTCAAGTAGTTCCCAAGATACTGCACAAAAGGCCACTCAATATATAAAAATAAATCTGTAAGATCAAGGCCCTGGGTACATCTTCTCTGTGATTTCGATCGCAAAGTAACGTTATGCTCTCATGTGTGTGAAATCGGCGTACAGCGGAGGGGATTAGTCTCCCGTGGTTCCTAAGCCTCCTCCACCCTCTCCCCTGAAAATCTCCTGCCCTGTGATCAACACGCACTCCTTCCTTCCCTCCCCCTGCATTGTTTGTCACGACTACACCACCATCGCGGCTTGCCCTCTCCTACTCATGGCGGCCTCTTAATTAGATTGTTCAGAGAGCCTGTGGAACGGAGAGAGGAGAGCCTATTGATTGAAGTTTTGCTGCACTTTGGCTCCTCGACTCCTTGTGTTATGCTCCTGACTCTGCAACAACGGCTTCGGAAACAGAAAAAGGGGTCTTTACATTGAAGGAACTTGTATAGATGCAGACGGCAAACTCTTGCTGATGGCCTATTTCCCCCCCGGTAGAGTGAAATTGGCTCCGTGTTGACCACCAGCATTAAAGAGGGCAACAGTGTGACACCATGAGGCGTGCAAGGCGTTTTAGGTGTTACTCTAAACACCCATTGATTCTGTACCTAAATATCTTCAAATAAGGACTTCAATAGCAGCACAGCACACCTCTCTAACCAATGTTCCACTTTTCCAAGCCCTTTCTATCCAACAACAAACAGGGCCACTCTGTCACTCTTTCACACAAAGCGTGTTCCCAGTCGGAGTGAGGTCCTAATCGCAAACCTCTCTGTCCTCATGCTCCTCCTGGGGCCAGTCCTGGACCCGTGCTCGGCCTACACCAGCCTGAACGAGCCCTGGCGCAACACGGACCACCACATCAACCAGTCGGCCGGCGTTCCCCTCTGTGACGGCCACATGTCCGGAGAGTGGTACCGCTTCACGGGCATGGCCGGAGACGCCATGCCAACCTTCTGCATCGCCGAGAATCACTGCGGCACTCACGCTCCCATCTGGCTCAATGGCACCCACCCAGAACCAGAACAGGGCATCGTCTCTCTGCCGGTCTGTGCCAGCTACAACGACAACTGCTGCCAGTGGAACACCAGCGTGGACGTGAAGGCCTGCACCGGGGGGTACTATGTCTACCGCCTGCCCAAACCGCCCGTGTGCTTCCATGTCTACTGCGGCCGTACGTGGTCGCCTCGCACCTGGAACAAGTGCCGCCAATGTTCACTTTTTTGTTGCACCTATTTTGAGTGTTTTTACATAATAATAATAATGTTGGAAATATTTGGCTCCCCGTGGGTTTTCCATTTACATTTTCCATTTAGGTCATTTAGTGGACGTGTTATCCCAAAGCGACTTACAATGCAGTACATTTGTCATAAGAAAAAATATATCGCTGTTGGTACAGTTAAGATGTTCTTACAACCAAGTACAAAGCACTCACAATCGCTAGCTTAACCCATTCCCCGTACACAGCAAAGCTAGCTAGGATAAGATGCTACATACCTAATCACTATAACTAAATACGGACATACAATAAGTGCAGAATTTATGTGTTGTGTCTGTTCCCTTGTACAGATTTCTATGACATCTGCGACGAGGTGGAGTGCAAAGGCCCCCATTGTCCCGAGTCCGGTTGTCAGTGTGCGCCTGGGACGACCCTGGGGCCCGACCGTCAGACATGCCTGGGTGAGTCGGGAGGGAGGGAGGGAGGGAGGAGAGAGGGGAGGAAGGGAGGAAGGGAGGTCACTGATAAAACGGCAGCACAACACACGGAAATATGTCCCAAAATGGAGGCAAAGGAAGAGGCAGACACCAGGGATGTTTTTCAGGAAACCTGGTCTATTTCAAATCCCCCAGTACACAGTTCATCATTAATAACCGAGAGCATCAATCCAGCTTTTCCCCTTTTGGAACCTTTTTTATTTTTTTACTCTAACACTAATAGCTTTTCATTAGGTAGTGTAATGGGATATGAATTTTACACCAGACCTATTTCTCACACTTAACTGCCAAATGATATCAAATGTGCCTCAACACAACCAATAATGAGGGTGTTTAATCCAGTACAATCAATAACAAGTCAGTCAAGGGTGGACGGCAGATGTAAGAGACATGAGTGGAATAGGAATGTTTGTAGCAAATGCACCTAGCTCAATGTGCTATGGCGGTAGGGGGGTAGAATTAGCATGCTAGGTGGAGAGCACTGTTAAAGGCACTTCATAGACACACCTGACCGCATATCTGATGCATTGATTGATGAATATGCAATCAGAACCGGCCAAGCTCAAACAACTGTCATTAACGTATTAGTCAGCTATCAAGTAAGTGTGTCCCTTTTAACTTGTTTTCAGTCAGAGTATTTTTTTTAAGATGCGTGCGTTAAGTGCTAGGAGGAAAACCTGTTGAAATACTTACTGTACTGATGGAATATGAAAGCTCAAAAACAAGTATCATAGTGCTCTCAATTTTCACTTTCTCCATGTTTTACTTTTTGTTCTGGATCTTCCATTTATGTCCATATTTCATTTTAGAGAAAAATAAAAAACCAAGAAAGAAGATGGCGATTGTGCAAAGAAAAAAGTCTATAATTTTCTTGATTTCGTCGTTCGTACTGTTCTTATTGTTTTTTTCTTGTTCTCTCAAACTCGTTTCTTGATTATTTAAGTCTCCATACCTTTCCTCCATCTTTTTTCGTTCTGGTATGAAGCTGTTTTGTTTATATGCAATGAAACACGATAACGGCAAAGTTTGCGAGTGTCCGATCCGGCTTTCCTCAGAAAACACTTTAATAGTTTGACGAAAACAAACCTCTTTGCTCTACCCCAAGATGTGAACGAGTGTGATAAAGGGAACGGTGGCTGCGCGGAGCTGTGTGTGAACACAAAGGGCTCCTGGCGTTGTGAATGCGGACCAGGGCGTGTCCTAGAGGCAGATGGACACAAGTGCAGAGGTAACGTTGAAGTGACCAAATCCACATTCACACACAAGATGCGAAACCCCACCCTGTGCCTAACAACCTTCCATCTCCCCCCTCGCTCCAAGCAGAGTTGGGAGGATGTCCGGCCAGCAATGGAGGCTGCAGCCACGGCTGTGTCACCCTGTTGGACTCCCATGAATGCCGCTGTCCGCGTGGGCTCGAACTGGGAGAGGACAACCGAACCTGCCAGGGTAAAGTGTGACGGCGTGCGTGTGTGTGTGTGTGTGTGTGTGTGTGTGTGTGGTGTGTGTATGTTTGTTTCACACAGATCATATCAGAAACCGTTGATCTTGTTTAAAGAGACAAGACCTGAAAGATATGACGAATCTGTGTGTACGTCTGTACGTATGAAAACAGATGTGAGAGGTTAGTACACCACAAGTGTCAATACTTCCTTTGTGCTGGACTCTGCAGTTCCTGTGCAGTGCGATCCCAGCTGCATCAAGGTGTCAGTCCCTAAGGATCTGGTGGAAGGTCTGGACCTCTTCCTGACCAACTCTTCCTGCCGTGGGATCTCCAACGGCACACACATCAACCTGAGCTTCAGCCTCAAGACCTGTGGGACGGTGGTGGAGGTAACACCGAATCTACGTTGTTGTTGTTGTTCATTGTCGAAGATATTCCAGGTCCGCTAAGAAAGCAATGCTTTGGGGCGCCCCGGTGATTCACCGGGTAGAGCGTGTACCAGGCCCAGTCATTACCACGTCGAGAGGGGTTGGATTCCTGCCTGTGGTTCTTCACTGCCTGTCTTCCCCTCTCTCTCCCATACCCTTCCTGTCTTACTCACTCTATAATAAAACAGTAAAAACAAATAAATAAACAATGCTTTTCATTGGAGTTCACCAGAAATGAATGTCAGTTCTTGACACCCAGTTTAACTTACAAATATGTGACCTGATATGGACATTTTTTTGTTTGACTGTAGACTCTACTCGTTTTTTCGTTTTTTCTTCGCCTATGGTTATGACTACAAATGACCAGGCTCGACCTTGCTATGCAACTCTCCATGCATTTTTTTCCCCTCTAAAATCTTGGCTCTTGTACTTATCTTGTTAGTTTTTCCATGGCTTTGCTCAAATCTACTCAGCGGTTGAATCGAGAGCAGAGGTGCTCGACCTCTTCAAGCCGCCACTAAAAGGCAGCTTAGAACCTCCGAGCCCCAGGGTTGACAACCACGGTTCCAGAGTGCCAGACCTTTTCCCAACATGAATCAGCCAGGTCAGCGTCGGCAGTCATTAACCCGAGTGCTGGCCCCCCCCACCCAGGTCACCGATGACAAGATCGTTGGGACCAACCTGGTGACAGGGCTCCAGAGGACGGGAGCCGGTGCCGGCGGCGGAGCCGGCAGAGACATGATCGTCCGCACCAGCAAGCTCCTTCTGCCCGTCACCTGCGAGTTCCCCAGGGAGTACCAGGTGTCGGTGGACGGCTACCAGGCCAGCCTGCGCAGCGCAGCCCTGGAGCTGGCCGGGCACAGCGAGGGCGTGTTCCCCTTCACCCTGGAGCTCTTCAAAAGCGAGGCCTTCGCGGAGCCCTACCGCGCGCCGCCGCAGCTGCGTCTTCACGACGCGCTGTACTTCGGCGTTGAGCCGCGGGAGAAGCTGGACGGGCTGGCCGCGCTGGTGGAGAGCTGCTTCGCCACGCCCAGCCCCAAGGCGGAGCAGGCCCTCAAGTATTACCTCATCAAAGACGGGTGATTACAGAGGGTTTCAGGGGAGTGTACACGCTCTGGGTCTGAATAAGGGGGGGGTCACCGGTAGAGGAGTCTGGAGGTAGAGAGAGGTGTGTGTGTGTGCGTGCGTGCGTGCGTGCGTGCGTGCGTGCGTGTGTGTGTATGGTAATTACTGTGTTGGCTTAGTCGTCTACAATGAAATGTCACGTCCCTCGACTCAGTGAAAATACGAAAAATGACAATACAATATAAGCAATCTATACAATAGTAAACAATAATTAATGAATAATCTGACCTATTTATCCTCTCAAATTATATTTCATATTTGTAGTTATTTTTTTCACGTTAGCACAGCTCTATTTTAGGTTGCATATGCGAGTCAAGTATCATAAAGCCCTGAATGCACTACCTGTTTCCAAAGACTCATGTCATGAGGTGCTAATGCAGGGGCCTGTCAAGTGACACAGTGAACTGTTAGGCTTTATCATTTAAATCGGTGTAGTCAGGAAAAACGGAAGAATGTCTTTTTTAATCATTGCCCAAACCACTTCAAAGGGTCCCTGGAAGGGTTCTGAGGCAACCGCTCAATGTTGGGATTCAGAAGTGGAGGTTTTCCTTCAGATAATTAAAGATGGGAGACAGCCGAGGGCTTTCGGTTTTGATGAATGGGAGTAGAAATCACAAACGTCGCTCAGGTGCAGAATTCATACCTCAGAGGCGCTTGTTTTCGGGTTGCGAAAATAGGCGAATTAAATCTCCAATTACCGTTAGCAAAGCATATTTTAGCCATCATGCAAATGAAATATAAACATAAAATCGTTCTCCATATATTAAGATGAAAGCACTTCAATCTGTAACGGCTGAAGGTGATCCGTGGTGCAGGCGGAGACGCTGTTTGATTAAAGACCACGGTTTGATTTGCCTTTCAGGTGTATATCAGACGATACGGTGAAGCAGTTCACAGCTAAGGACACACTGTCCAAACACTACCGAGTCCCTGTCTTCAAGTTCATCGGCAAGGACAACCGGGTGAGAAGCCCACGCTGAGAGCCAGCTGGCTAATGTGTGTGTGTCGTGTGTATATGAAGGCTCCATCTAAATGCCCGAGTGAGCCTTCTAGATCAATATCATTTTAATAATTGTATTAATGGAACTTTTTCTCAGAATACAAGAACTGGCCATTGATGAAAG
The DNA here is from genome assembly GCA_900291075.1 of Melanogrammus aeglefinus. Lineage (NCBI taxonomy): Eukaryota > Metazoa > Chordata > Actinopteri > Gadiformes > Gadidae > Melanogrammus > Melanogrammus aeglefinus. Next base: position 148,412 of record OLKM01000335.1, read on the forward strand.
TGTGTGTGTGTGTGTGTGTGGTGTGGATGCTGTGTGGTGTGTGTGTGTGTTGTGTGTGTGTGTGTGGTGTGTGTGTGTGTGTGTGTGTGTGTGTGGGTGTCGCGATAATTGTGTTGTGTTGGTGTGTGTGTGTGTGTTGGAGGTGTGTTGGGTGTGTGGTGTGTGTTGTGTGTGTGTGTGTGTGTGTGTGTGTGTGTGTGTGTGTGTGTGTGTGTGTGTGTGTGTGTGTGTGTGTGTGTGTGTGTGTGTGTGTGTGTGTGCACGTCTGTCTGTCTGTGTGTGCCACGTGTATGGGTGTGCGTGTGTGCTCCCCAGGAGGTCTTCCTCCACTGCCACGTGCTGGTGTGCGGGGCCGGAGACTCGCGCTGCGTCCAGCGGTGCCGCGGGGGGGGGCGCCTGCGCCGGGAGCTCTGGAGCACGGACCTCCAGAAGCCCCGGGACCGGCGGGTGCTCAGCGGAGGGCCCATCATCATCCTGCCGGACCCCTGAACACCCACGCCACCGACGCAACACCAAAAGTCCCCCGAAGGGCCCCGCTGATGAGCCATCCCATAATGAGGCTAACAACCCAAAACACGCCCCCAGACCCTGAGTGTATTTCTGGTTCAGCGTTATCATGCAACGACGGCGACCGACATTATTATTCAGCAACGCATCGGGTATCAGGTCACGGACCGCACGACACAGCCACCCAACATAGAAGCCTATTTGAGTCCTAGGAAAGCGCTGTAAGGCCTACGTCTCATTTATTGTTGTTATTATTATGTCGCTTGTTGACGTGGTTCCCAAGACAACAGTTTTGCTGTGAAT
>OLKM01000335.1:154221-181721 GCA_900291075.1 Melanogrammus aeglefinus
AGGCCAGCCAGAGGAGCAGGAGGAGGGGAAGGGAGCCTTGGCGTAGCAGCATGGTGGAAGGGTTCGGGGAGAGACAGAAGGGAAGCCTCCTCACTACTGTTTACAATGTGGCGAGTGGCGCAGGCAGAGCGCAACGAAAACACTAGTGGCTGGCGGACTGGGAGGGGGGACTTTGGCCGATGATTAGAAGGGCCAAACAACAGGACACTTTGTGATGTTGGGAAGGCAGGAGGGGGGGGGGGAGGGCAAAGGTCCCTCTATGTCTTTGTAAAGAACGAATGACGTTGCACCGTGATTTTTTTATCACTCCTCAACGTGTACAGTGCCTCGTTAATCATCCTCTGTGATTATGACATAATCAATTGGGTAATTGTGTGTGTAATTTCATTATCAGTCAGGATTAACGGTTGAAGTTTCATAGTAGGGCCTATTCGATATTTCTAAATGGTAATCTTTATATAAAGATATCTATTGATGTAGAAAACCTATGGAGCAAGACCAAATTTATATATCTATAAATAAATGTGTCTTATACCCTTTTCTATCAAGCTAATTAATGCTCTCATTTCTCCATGTGACCTTCAATAATACGCTATGCTCTCCAATGTTTTGCTAAAGGTCATAGCCTCTTACTATTTTAATCATTGAATTAGAGTTTCATTATATTAACAAATTATCTTTTTAATGCGCAAGAGTGTATAGGTCCCTGACAGCTCTCCCTTAAAACCGTAAATACCAGAAAGTCCAACATCTTGATCTTGATCATATCATTTCCTGAAGCCTTTGTGATACGGTGGAAAGATTTCCCTCTGGTTGATTAGCTTTGAATCAGTTCTGCTGCCCTCTAGTGGTAGAAGACTCCAACAACAGACACCTCCCACTGTTACGCTCCAAACACAAATACAGCGAGCTATTTTACTTGGTAACACACCAACAGACAAGGTTAATCGTCGGGTTGATTCTTGCTGACAGACTGGGACTCACTGTCATATAAATCTGTTTCTGGCGACAGAGCGGTCCAGATTTTGCCCCCACAGCTGCAGTTGAGAACAAACCAGAACAGAGCACTACAGAGCGATTCACCTTGTCACTGTTACAGCAAAGACATTCCCTTTGGCTGACGTTGGCGTATCAAGACTTGTTGCTTCACGTTCTGTGACTGTCTGAACGCCTCGCCTCCTGGCATTTTTTCCAGCGCCATGTTCATGTCCTCCTCCAGCTCCTATAGAGAGCAGGCCGCTGTTATCTGCTGCCTACGTGTCCGTTATCTCACTGTGTGCTGAGCCGAGTTGGTTGCGGTTTGTCGACAAGTTAGGACAAAAAGAACAAACTGCCTTGTCTTGGCGGGGGGGATAAGCAGGGTCGTCTGCTGGTACTGTTGCTGGGACAGATCAGGAATGATGGGAAACATCTCCAATGAGGATATTACTTAATATAATCCTCAAAAATGTGTTACGAGCCAATACGTTACAGACTGACTGTGTAACAACAGTAAATCAGTTCATAAACGGTCTGTTGACGTTATCGCAGAAGAAACAGGCCAGTGGGAACGTTTTTCTTTGCTTCCTGTGTTATTTGTATTTGATTATCTCTTCATATCCTAAATGGTTATATACACGTCTGTTCTGCAGTGTGGAAGTGGACTTCAGACCTTTTCATCTTCATCTTTCGTGGCACGGACAGCTTGGAGATTGTTTTGGACTCTGGGGACAGGAAGACAACGATGAATCACAGAGCCTGGTGGTAACAAGACTACGACAGAGCACCAGCAAGGCTCACAGACCACAGGCTGAGGTAGAGCTTCAGAGAGGACCAGCCAGGCCTGCTCGGTGTTGCCCCCAGAGCACTCTGCAGCCCCTCTGTTCAGCCTTATTCAGAGCTACGGCTGGTGGCATCTTTAGAGGCCCGATAAACACACCCAGGTACTGCATTAAGACCGTCTCCGTTCAAACGGCATGTCGGCTTTAGCTTACTCAGCCACTTAATGCAAAATGTGTATCTCTCAGTGATTCAATGACGACCACCCGGTTATTTCCAAGACGTCCCCTTATGTGTTCTGGATAAGAATTTGATAATTCTCAAGGTTATAGGGTTATGTACTGAAAATCAATACAAGAATGTGCCTATGAAAGGCTAAGATGTGACAGCCTGTCTGACAAAACAATCAGCCTGTTTATGTAGCCTCAAATTAAACAAGATTTTTTTTTGCATATTAAAAGTCAAAAAATGTATTGCATACAAATGCATTCAACAAATACCCAACCACACACCAACTATGCAGATGCTTTGGCTGCATGCCTGCATCGGTAAACGAACGTGATTCGAGTCACTGTTCATATGCTGATGCTGTGGCTGCATCGGTATATGAACGTGATTTGGTTCACTGTTCCACCTGCGCAGTAGAACTGAGATTTATGAATGAGCCGCGGCGGAAGGGAAACATTGACCCCGACGACCTGCGCGAACATGTTCCACGGGCAGGTAAAAGTTCCTGTTCTACTTCCCCACACTGGGGACACTTCCTCTGCGCTCTAATACGTCTGACCGGGGCCGCAAAAATAGTGCGCGTGGATCGAGAGAGAGGAAATGGAAAAACCTTAATTTCCCTGAGGATGGCTCCAAATACTGTTGAGCCGTCACACACGTCCTCAAACACGTCACTAACACAGGGAGACGTTCTCTGCTGGGCCGCCTCGGAACTGACAGCTTTTACAGCCTCTGGGTGACACACACACACACACACACACAAACACATACACCGCACGCACACACACAGTCATTCACATGCACCCACGCATGCACGCACGGACGTAGACAAGCAGTCACACACACACACACACACACACACAGACAGACAGACAGACAGACAGACAGACAGACAGACAGACAGACAGACAGACAGACAGACAGACAGACAGACAGACAGACAACACACACACACACACACACACACAGACAGACAGACAGACAGACAGACAGACAGACAGACAGACAGACAGACAGACAGACAGACAGACAGACAGACAGACAGACAGACAGACAGACAGACACACGATGAATGCACTACAATGTTCTTAGAAAATAAAAACGAGGTACCAGGAGGTAGCCTACAGTGTGTATTTGTGCCTTTGTATGTTAATTGACATTGGACTACAATTGGACTGATTTAGATGACAATTAAAATTCATCTAAATAAAATACATAAAATACATACATGTAATTCTCTCTCATGCCTTCAATATTCTCCATCCCGGCCATTTGCATCCCTAATAAGTCATGTTTGCCTCTATGAAGAACAGCCTTCTAGACTGCTGGGTCATGCTGGCCCTTCCCTTCAGGGCCAGCAATGACTGATGATCTCGAGTCTCTGCCGATCGTCCTCTTCACTCAACGGTGAACGAGTGATCGCTCACTTGGTCTTTTCAGTCTATTTTTCCATGGATCACCGTCAGCCTGTTCCAGCCAAGCTCTCGGTTGCTTTTCATCGGGTAGTCAGGCAGTGGAAGCAGTGAACCCTGACGGGGGTGCACTCATTCCGTTCACATCGAGAGTGGACCGCTAGGGGTCTCCTCTCTCGTCGTAGGGCTCCAGAGACATGAGCCAGAAATTATTTTCTCGATTCTTCAGAGGTTGTTTCTCGGTGAGACCTCGATGCCCCAGGTGCCCAGAGACGCTGCGGCCTGGAGAAGTCTTCGGAGGTCTCCGGAGGCCTGTCGGATCTGCTCGGCTCTGGCTGAGATGACACGGGGCTGAGCAAATAGAGCCTCGTTTAGAATAGCATTGTGTTTCAGGTTTCTATTGGTTATGAATGGGATGCTGATAATTAATGTAAATTGGCATTTAGACCTTATTTGCGTGGTCAAGTGTGCAATCTTCCTTCTTCAAAAGATGGCTTGGCTATAATTGTCGTAATACGAACGAAATACCCTTAGCCTATGTCTATTCTTAAAGCCGTTCATGGACCATGTAGTCTTTAAGGCTTACCTGAGTCTGGGGTTGACTTAAAGAAAGTAAACAAAAATACATATTTTGTCACGCTGTCTCTCTGGATTGTAATGAGAGAGCAACCTAAATCCATGGTATAATCCCATCGTATAAACCTTGGTCACTAGGTGGCGGTAGGAACCTATATGTGTAAACCTGTTGTGAACATCCACCACTAGGGGGTGATGTGGTGCAGTAGGAAAAAATAAAGAATACACATTATTTTTTCCCCAAGTCAGGCCGATTTAATAAAATGTATTAGGGCTACTGCTCTAACATTTACAGTTGCGACATTCCTCAGTTATTTGGATAACAGTAGCATGTCTAAAACCGTTTATCTTAATGTTCACTTTGTACAAAACAAAAAGGCCAACAATTGTTTTTGTATAAAAAATATAAGTTAATTTAACTCTAATTAAGAAAATAACAATAGTAGTAATGGCAATAATAATATTCATCAATAATATAATAATAATATAATAACGATAATGATCGTAAGCTAAACATAGTGCAGACAATGGGATATAATTGGTGCTGAAAATTAAAAGGGGGACAGTGCAGTGCCATGGATCGCTCCATGTTAAGGTGGGCGGGGGGGGGAATAAAGTAATTCAGAAGCTCTCGCTCTCACGTTATCACGCATACAAACACGTACACTCGCACGCACACTCACACAGTCAGAAAGTGCATGACTGCCATTCAGCTTAGCACCATCAGAGCATATATCGTAGTCTGTACAAACTAATCTCTAGCATGTACACTTAAAACACCTATTACTATATATGCTGAATCATATATTAACCTCGGTCTCGGTGCATGCTATTGTTGCTCTTGTTTGAAGGTTACTGGAAGCGATATTCTGAAATTGAAGATGGTAGCCACGTGATGAAGTCCGAGGCAAACAGCCACACATGCCATCATCGCAGACTTGCAATCAACTAACCGCTTCTCAAAGTATGAGGTCACACCTTTGGGGCCACAGAAGCTGTAGTTCTAGAATTTGCTTTTCTGTGTTTTCTTCGGAAAGTTCAATTTTGGAGAACCAATGTTCACTGGAATGAAAACAAGAGAACGAAACAAAAAAATCAGCCTTTTTGGAAGATCTAGGAAACACACGTGACTTTGACAATGTTCCGTTACACGACTGCTTTGGGAGCAAATCACAGCATACGTGAGGACTATTATTATTACTGTTCCTTAGAAAAAGTGATGGAAACGAACGCGGAACGCTTTGCACACATCCTGCAATGTGCCGTGCCGTCACACACTTTAGACTTTAGAAGACCCCAGTTATGGAGCTGTACTCCAGATGATTGAACATTCGTTACTCATCGTGCATTGTCTTTTCTTTTGGTCCCCCCCCCCCCCCCCCACACACACACAACACAACCCAAAAGGACTATATAAATTAACCTTGAGGAAAGTAACTATGAACATGTACTCCAAATTTTGGTTTTGGTTCAATGGCCTGAAAACCCTAATAAATATAGATTTTTCTTGCTATTTTATTCCCCCCCCCCCCCCCCCTCGACACACTCAGAATATTAGGCTGCAGGAGACCGCTGACTCGGCCGTTGTGTGCTCCCCTCGCTCTTCCTTGTCTTGTGAAGTCAGCAGATGGTCTAAAAACAAACTGCCAGCCCAAGGTCACATTTCATTCATCAGATGTTCAAAAGCTGATATATGCAGCAGGTTCCTCAGTGCCAGGGGCCAAACCGCTTGTCTTCGCAAAAAGGGGCCACTTCTTTTTTCTTTTTTTTTCTTCTCCTTCGTACGGAACATTGTGACTTCCGTGTGACTCTGCGTTGTGTTGAGATTATCTAACCCCTTCTATTCTCGCTCTCTCTCTCTCTCTCTCTCTCTCTCTCTCTCTCTCTCTCTCTCTCTCTCTCTCTCTCTCTCTCTCTCTCTCTCTCTCTCTCTCTCTCTCTCTCTCTCTCTCTCTCTCTCTCTCTCTCTCCTCTCTCTCTCTCTCTCTCTCTCTCTCTCTCTCCTCTCCCTCTGGCTTTGTCTGCTTGTTTATATTTTTTTTTTTCGTGTTTTTTTTTTTTTTTTTTTTCAAGTACTGCATCATATTTTTGCTTCAAAAGTCATGGAAAAAAATAAACATGTTAGCCGGCGCCACTCCTAAAAGACGGCGGCTCTCGCCACATGCATCTCCTCCTAAACATTCCTTCTGTCACTGCGAACACCTCTCTGTAGTCGTGAGCTTATAACAGTTCTACAGGATAAAGGCCCACCGCGCCTTTTTTTTTTAACAAAATAAAAGCCTGAACGAACGACAGCAACAGTCATGGTTTCACATCTCCAAGCCCGTGGTGCGAGGTTCAGACGGTAAGGCATCTGCACAAAACAAGTCCGCAAAAAGAAACCAGCCGATGTACAAAAAAGAATAGAAGAAAAAGAAAGAAAAATAGATCTGACCGACCCCTATCAATCCAACCGGCCCACACACACGCGCACGCACACGCGCACGCACACGCGCACGCACACACACACACACACGCACACAGGCAGGTCCAATCGAACAAATGAATCCCAAGCTGAGTGGACGCAGGGCGACGGCACTAAAGGTCCCCCGTCTCGGCAGTCTGTCTGTCTGTCAGTCTCTGGGAGCGGAGGAACGGGCCGCGCTGTCACCCGATGAGGTCACTTGTGTTTTCTTTCAAAATAAATCAGCCTTTTATTTTGGAACCCATTGGCCGTTCCTTTTCCTGCCGGGCGAGCCAGGGGCCCCCGGCTCCTCCTCCTCCTCCTCCTCCGGCTCCTGGCTCTGGGGTCCCCAGAGGCCGGGGGCCTGGCCGAATTGGGGAGCTCCTCCGGGGAGGCTGCTGGGGGGCCCCCCCCTCGGGTCAGTTGTCCACCTTGACCGGGCTGGAGCCCCGGGGGGCCTCGACGTCCTCGCGCTCCAAGGGCCTCCGCGCCACGTCCTCCACCTCTCCCCGGGCGATCATCTCCCACTGGGTGAGGTTCTCCCTGAGAAAAGCAACAGGTTGACGTTGATGCTCGGGTCACAATAAGTACATGAAATAACCAAACATTGCTGGTGCGGAGGATGTACATAGAACCGAGGGCCAAGCACCTACAGTTGTTAGGTTAACCCATTCCCCGCATACCACAGAGGTCGCTAGGGTGAGATGCTAAACAATGCTAAGTGCTATTTTTAAGTGCAAGGACGTACAACATACAATAAGTGTATGTTGTACAATAAGTGTGTACAAGTGGTATTTTTTAGGAGAATAAGGGCGGAGAAGCGAACCACCACAACCACAACAACAACAACAACCGTCAAGTATGGGGACATGATCTGCAACTCATTGGGAACAACGCTTTAAACCAATGAGGAGTGTTGGAACGTGAGCCCCTAAATTCAGGGACATCAACCGGTTCCAGCGTGTCTCGGCCCCTCAGCCCACCCCATAGCAGGGCCAATGGGTCCCGCCGCTGTCGGGCCCTTGGTGCTGGAGTGCTCACGTTTGTTTGCGTTCCCCACAGATCAAGGTCGCGCTGGGCTGTAGCGGCGACCGGCGCCGGGCCGAGGGAAGTGAGTGTGTAACGCGAGCCTGATAAACAATCCGCCCGGCAAACAGACACGCCAAGCGCACGCACAAACACACACTCGCGCAATTATCGCCTCCTTTTTGTGGACGTAGAAGCTGTGGTGCAAGGGGAACTGATAGACACGGCGCGCTGACGTATACGCATACACACCCACTGAAGGAACCAGGCCATTCGCTAAAACACACACACGCACACAGGCAAACACACACACACACACACAGGCAAACACACACACACACACACACACACACACACACACACACACACACACAACACACACACACAGGCACACAACACACACACACACACACACACACACACACACACACACGATTCTGACCTTTTGGCTGTTGATAAAAAAATAAAAGGCCCAGTTCTGCATATTTTCTTACGCGTTGTACTGAACATTGGTACAGAGCATCAGAATAGGATCCCAACGACAGTCTAGGAACACACACACACATACACACACAGACACACACACACACACATAAACACACTCGCACTGAGCGGATACTCACTTGCAGGCCCTGAGGAGCGGTCCGGATGGTGGGAAGAGCTCGGACAGCGTTGTGTAACACGGCACAGCCACGGCGTTATAGAATCCCACCTACGGGGCCCAAGACAAACACAACACCGTTTGGGGGTTACTGTGTAATCAACGCAGCCGCGGGAGAGGAACTCCTGCCGCAGACCAACATCGACTGCAGCTGGACATCATGAAGCCCAGGGCCGACAGGGGCGGGGGCATTTGTTATTATTGTTATTGTGAGGCTTTTTTTGCACGCGGCTGGAAAGAAGCGGGAAAGGCCTCGGAGGCTGTTTTTCTTCTTGTGAAGGAAGAGTCGTCTCCCTCCCGGAGCGGTCGTCCGATAGGGGGGCCGTGCCGGCTGACTCTCCAGCTCTGGCCGGGACACCTTGGGGTCCGTCTTATCAGGTGTTTCCCTACGTGACACCGCCACACCTCTCCTAGGGCCTGAGAACTAAGACCGGCCGCAGCCCGGGCGCTCTGACGGATCTCACCGCACCGACCGGCGACCAAATTGGAAAAGGTCAGCGGGAAAACAAAACAAACAGAGGAAGTAAAGGCACGAACGCACGCACAGACACACCCGCCCACAAACAAACCCGCTCACAAACACACCCGCCCGCTTACCCCTGCACACACACGCACACACACACACACACACACACACACACACACACACACACACACACACACACACACACACACACACACACACACACACACGTACCTGGCCCTGTGGAATCTCGTCCTTCTTATCTCGGTCCATCATGGGTATAGGCTGCAGGCCGATCTTCTTCATCTCGTCTCCCTGCGTGAGGGGGGGCCCACGACCACACCTTGACGTTATCTACACACTCTTATAGGCAGAGGCCTTATGCATCTAACCCTTCACGTGGGTTTGTTTGGTGTTTTGAAGTGTTTGTGAGCGTTTGTCCAAAAGCCAACGTACGTACCTCGGCCCAGAACTCAGCGTAGATGTCGTTGGCTGTGAGTCGCGTGATTGGCCACAGCTTGGTGACGGAGCACAAGTCACATGCCGTCATCATCAGACCAATCACACGGTCCCTGCAGGGGCGAGGAAGAAGAGCCGTTCAGGAGCACCGAGTCCTGAACTGACCTGTCAGTCGTTATGGCAGAGCTCTTCATCACCCTCGAATTCACAATCAGGAATTTTGAAGGACCAAATTTTAATCTCATTCTGGCAACAACCCTAAACCCTCTCAGCCCAGTCTAACAACTGAACTGACCCCTGCAGAGTCTAACATGGGCACAAAAGCCTGTACAGCCTCTAAAGCCTGGCAAATCGGTGCAGATACTAACAGGACTGACTGAGGCAAACCCCTGACCAGAGCCGTGCAGGGTGCAACACGGGCCCGGTCTAACCACTGAACACAGGGCCCGTCTAACCCCTGACCAGACCCGTGCAGGGTCCAATATGGGACCGGTCTAACCACCTAACACGGGCCCTGTCTCACCGCTGACCTGTGGGTGTGGTTGGTGAGGTCCAGGCCGCGTAGGGTCAGCATCTCGGCCAGCTGCTGGCGGTTGCCGAAGTAGAGCGCCAGGTCGGTGGCGATGATGGCCTTGCGGATGATCTCGAGCACCTGCTCGTACTCGCTGGAAGTCAGGTTGGAGAAAATATTGTGCCCTTCCAGCTATGGGAAACAAAGAGATCAATAAGAAAGCAAAAGCTCCACTTATGAGGCGTTCGGCTCAGCCAGGTCACAGCAGGGGGGTCTTCTGGGGGGTGGGGGGGGGGTATGAGGAGGGGAGGAGGGGTCGGTAACTGTTGTCTGGTGGATGGTCACAGCGTTCAATCTCTCCAAATCTCATTCCCCCTTCTATGCTGGTCCTACAATCCGACTAGTGCTGTGCACTTTTTTTTTGCTTTATTTTTTATTTTTTCTAAGAATATTTGTTTTAATCATTAAACGTTTTATATAAACGTTTGAACATTTAGTGCAATAATTAATAATAAAGTGTTTTTTTTGGAGAGAAATTATGAATAAGTGCATCATGTTTCAAAAATAATCGTTTGAATAATCGTGGTTTCAACATTGACCAAACGAATCGTGATTATGATTTTTTTTTCTTCTCCATAATCAAGCAGCCCTAAATTCACCAGTTGCGATATTTGTCTCAACACAGCGTGTATCTCAAAGCTGATATCCGATATCCTGACCCCATCCGTCACCTCTTTCCACCCCCTCGTGACAAACCTGGACATCAAAGATGGGGGGGACGGACAGAGAAACATTTCGAGTCACGCCCAGCGGTGGCGTCTGCGCGGGCGGGAGAGGGCTACCTGCAGGATGGACACGGTCTGGGAGAAGTGGTGCTGCTCCATAGTGGAGGTGGAGTACAGCGCTGCCAGCGGGTGGTCGAACTTCTGCAGGTACGTGTTGCTGTAGCCGCGGTGGTCCAGGTCGTGGCACAGGCAGGCGATCAGCAGACCCTTCTTCTGCAGGTCGGGGGGGGGGGGGGGGGGGGGGGGGAAGAGAGACCGAAACATTTTGCTAACGCTTATATCCAAAGCGACGTTACAACCATTCATTCACACGGTCACACACCCGACAGCGGGGGTCAACCACGCGGGGCGACAGCCAGCTCGTCCCTCGGGAACACTCGACGGTCCCTCGACACTCCGAGGAGGAGCCGGGGATCAAACTAGTGACCTTCCGGTTATCTGTCCATGTTTCATTTAGGGCATTTAGCAGACGCTTTTATCTAAAGTGACTTACAATAAGCACATTTGTCAGAAGAAGGAGAAACAACCAAATATCGCTGCTGGTACAGTATGGATGTTCATAGAACCAAGTGCCAAGCACACTTCCATGTTTACAACAAAGATAGCTAGGATAAGATGCTACACAACTGCTACACAAAAGTATATATAAATACTGCAACTAAGTACGACGTACAATAAGTGCATACATTAAGTACAACAACATACCAGGACGTACAACATACAATATGTTAGGAGGGGTGGGACAGGGTGTCTATGGAGAGTCTGGGTGAACTTTGGACAGGTGAGTCTTGAGTCTTTTGCGGCCTTACAACCATTCGTTCACACATTCACACACCGACGGCGGTGTCAACCACGCAGGGCGACAGCCAGCTTCGTCGGGAGCAGTCAGGGTGAGGGGCTTTGCTCAGGGACACCTCTACACTCGAGCCGGGGATCGAACTAGCAACCTTCCGGTTACCATTCAACCCGCTCCACCCCCTGAGCAAGCAAAACGCCAACCGTTCAACCAAAGATACCAACACTCATCCCGTTCCTACCGTTAAAGTGTCTGTGTGTGTTTGTGTGGGACGGGGACAGGGGGGGGGGCGGACCTCTAGTTCGGTGAAGACGCCGGTGGTCTTCTGCAGGATGGCGTACATGCAGTGGGCCACCGTGACGGCGTGCTTCCAGTTGTGGTAAGGGACCCGCCGGTAGTTCTTCCGCACGGACATGGTGAAGCGGCAGAGCTTCTCCAGCTCGAAGCTGGAGGTCAGAGAGAAGGGAGGGGGGGGGGGGGGGGAAGGACAGTTTGACCTCGGCCCAGAACACACCACAGTCGGGGCCGGTGACATAACGGTATTCAGTGCTGGCCGAAATATCCCTGGGACTTTCTGCCAGCAGAGGTGCTGAGGAGTTTGGTGAGGTGTGGATGGGGATGTGGGGGTGCACGATGCTGATTGGTACGGACACAGAGAGGGTTAGTGTGTTCACTGTTTCCAGTAAGTCTCTGGTACGTTCCAACCCAATGATGTCATAAAATGGTATCACTTCTGTTCTACATCATCAAATAAGTAAGCCACGTTCCATTATTAAGTCATGATTTTTCTCGAAATGCTTTCTACATTTATTCTAAAGCCATTCATGAGCTATGTGTCGATTCACTATTTAGCTCAGAGTACTTTCCCACAATATACATCCAATGTCAAAAATGAAAATGTTAAGAATTGAGTAGTATTGTGCAGTAGGGGGCACCTATGATGACCACGTTTCTACCCTTGTGCCCCTGCTGGATGCATGTAAGGGCAGACCCTGATATCACCCGACCCCAGCCGTCCAAACGCGGCGACCTCTGACCCCTCACCTGGTTTTCCCACAGGAGCTGTGCACCATGTACACGAAGACGGCCGGCCAGATCTCCTCAAAGGGACTGATGTCAAAGTGGAACCTGGAGGAGGAAGGGCGTAGGGAGGGCGGGGTCGAGGTTTTGGGGAGGGGGTGGGGGGGGGGGTGTAGAGATGAGGAGGGGAGGGAGGTGGAGAGGAAGATCACAGGAGAGTCTAAAATTAACTTGGCCAGGGTGGAGGATGAAGGGATGGGTTTGAGGAGAGATAGATACAAGGGGGAGGTGGGGATGACAGGCAATCTTCCAGATACACTTGCCCTTCCTGTTCTGCACAGTGTCCCCCCCCCCACGACCATGCACTCATACACACATGCACGCATGCGCACACACACACACAAGCACACATGTACGCACACACACGCACACATCTCCCCACCCATTGTCATCTACACCTGGTCCCTGTCTTCGTTTGCTCCATAAACGACGCAGTCTTTGCGTCACAGAGGTGGAAATGTTTAGCAGTTTCCCCAAAAGCTGTGCATGAGAAAACCTGCGATCCTCAGAAAGTTCCAGAACATCTAGGTTGAGAGAAGAATAACGTAGTGAACTGTTTTAGGGTGTATCGTGTAGAATACAGGGTAGTCTATCAGATTACCTTTCGACAACTTTACGTAGTCCTTGTTTTCTCTCTCAATGATGCATTTGGGTTAAAAATACCTCATCTTATCTGCAGTGAAGCTTTGGTCAATTTAATTTGTCTAGTCCTAAGTCACAGTTACAGTCTCAAGGCAGAGGGTAATGGACCCTTGATCCCATGCTAGCTTCCTAAGCAGCACAAAAGGGCCAGAAAATCCCAGAAATCCAACCTGCGACTTAAAACTACAACCACCTACTACTGATGTATACCTCTAAATCACACACACAAAAAAAAAACGACTTTAACAAAACAGACCCGATCACTAACGTTTGTACTAATGTACAAAGCACATTTGAGGTCCGATCAAACAGAATCCCATGGAGCTGGGTCCTATCAAACTTTCTTCCAATCGAACGGCTACCTTCAGAATCCCCCCCCCCCCCCCACACACACACACACACACACCCCACACACAACACACACACACACACACACACCACACGCAAAAAACAAGGTCAGTGTCCACTGGACCTGACCCTCCAAAGACCTTGAAGATACAAGGGGGGGGGGCTGAGGTGAGCCGACAGTACTGGACCCCGACCCAGACCAATAGGAGGGCAGGGGGGGGGGGGGGGGGGGGGTGGTCCCACTAACAGTTCTATCTCCTTGTATATGGGCGTGGGGAGGTTGAGCTGGGTCAGGGTCTTCCACTCCTCCGAGGTGCAGATGCTGTGGTACGAGAGCTTCTCCATGGTAACTCTGTAGATGCACTCTGAATGCCGAATCCGGTGGTACATCTGTGAGGAGAGACCCAGAGAGAGATGGAAAATACTTGAAACGGTCGTCTGTGCACGGGATAAGATACAAGTAAAATAACTTTTATGTTGTATTAATCGCCGACGGGAACAGATAAAAAAATGGGTTTGGCACGCAACTCGCAAAAAAAAAGAAGGTTGTTCCTACTTTATTTTGAAACGGTTGGGTTTTAAAGAGAGCCTCTCCGTGTGCTTGGGAGAAATTAAGCCGTTCATATTGTGCGCCTGATTTATGATCCAACCTATCAGGTCAGCCCACCTGTCTTGTAATTTACAGAACAGTGGTGGGCCCCGGCCAAGTTCATAAACATCCGCAAGCGTTCAGCGACATATTTCAGCCGCGTGTGTATCCAGAAACACAGCTTGCCTTCTGGTTACTGTCCGAGTCCCCTTCCCCTGATCCCCCAGACAGACGGGGATAAGGAGTTAAGGGGCGCATGCCAATTCTTACGCCTTCCACCATAACAGATAAATCAGGGCCTCGGTCGGAGGACGCCAGACCTTAAATTACAGCCAGGCATTCGTCTTGGGGCTGGATGGAGGCTGGAGTGGGGGTAGCTCGTTAATCCCAGCACCGCGTCGAGGGCTTTGAACTACTGTTCGATGGTTGTCGGAGTGACGCCACTCGAATCGGTTGCTCAATGGCGCTGTTTCGCGTGGTTGCGTATTCGGATGTGTGGCTGTCGGAAATAGTCTTCTTTTTTTTTCTAGCTTGTACGGATGGTTTAAAAATAATGTAATGAGTCACTTTGGCAATGTGCTCAATTGTCACTTAAACATTTACAATTATTTGACGTGTTTTAGTACAGAATACAATGAATTTGGTTAACTTCCAACCCCTACCATGAGATAACAGCCAGCTGTGCACCTACAATTCAATACAATATTTTAAATCTGCTTTGGAAACAACATTCTTCACTCAAACACAACCTACAATTAAACACTAGAGAAAAATAGCTTTTCCTAACCGGTAGCTCGTCCTCAAAGAGTTGACGTGCTAGAACTCACTGTAAGTCTCTTGGGACGAAAGTGTCTGCTAAACAAACCAAATAATTATTAGAAAACACGGTACAGGCTTCACACGCTTAAAACAAACACCAATTAATACACATAACAGCTGTGCAACGGACTCAAAAGCCCCACCCCATGAACAGGACAACATGGCCGCCGCCGCCGCCACCTACGTTTGCACAGTGTAAGGCCAGCGCGCAGAAGACGGCAAACATCTTGAAGTTGTTCTCGTCCGTTTTGGTGAAGGCACTTCCGCTGCGCTTGTTGACCATCTGCACCACGCCGATGACGGTGCCCCGACTCACGATGGGCATGCACAGGATGTTACGGGTGGTGTATCCTGTCTTCAGGTCCACCTCGCTGCGGACACAGGGCGGAGTTAAGGAGGTTCAACGTTGTCCTTGTTCAGATTAGAGTGCATGCGTCTCTGGGAGGCCGTTACAGGTGGTATCAGCGGTGTTGGGCGACGTCACTTCTGGTTGGTATTTGAAGCGAGCCCCTCCCTTCCGTGTTTCGTGCGTCCAGGAAGAACTATCTTGAAACGCAGCGCAAAAACCCACAACACCCGCCCCTTGTCGGTGATTGGTTGGAATACTATTTATTTTGGTTTTGAGTGGTTGGTAGTACCAAAGTTGGTAGCAACTTTTTCGTCGTGAGGAAAGATCAGATTAATGTGATCATTTATGTTTCGGCCTGGAGTCGCATATACAACCTTTAACTATAAAATGGAACAAGAGCTTGACGAGAACCAATATTAATAAGACTAAAGATTAATAATCAGTGTTATTAACGCAAATGAAGAATACATAAGCTGCTTCTTTGCTTAAAGTACTTCCGTTAAGTCCTGCATGAGCGTATGTCCATTCCGATAAATGGTTGGGCTTGATAAATGGTTCTACTTCCGTCAAATTCTAACAAGTTTTTTACTAACAATTTACTAACAAGTTTAGATGAATCCCACCACAGAAGAAGTCACATATACAAAAGTGTCAAGTAAAAATCGTATCTAGAGGACGTTTCCTAAGCGCGTTTGCTCGTTTGGCTTCGTAACGGGGGGGCCAGTGTTCAGCAACGTCGACTCACGGCCCTCCCATCCGGACCCTCGTCCGCGGCGAAGGAAGCACCCTCCTGGTGGTCCCCGTAGCTAAACTCATAACGGCTTTCGGATAATCATCTCACGTCAGATTACGTACAACACGTACCCGGCATCGGGAATGAATAGGATTAAGCCTAGTCAGATCTGAATCTGCAGAGGGAGAGACAGCGAAGCAGAAGTCTGTGTGTTACAAACAGAGCCTGGACTCACAGGAATCCGTGACATGACTACGGACGCTTAACTCAAAATCCGTGGGATCATCACGGAAACACGCCGATTTCCGTAATATGCGCACAGATTCCCGTTTCACCGAGAGAGTCGACCTGGTCACACAGGGATCCGTCAAATGACTATATACATATATATATATATATCACCTATATGTCACGTGATTTCGTGCTCATGCGCACAACCGTTAATCTATTGAATCGTGTCCCAGAGCACGGTTGCACCTTTTTCGTCTTCCGCAGAACGGAATGTCAAACCATTCATTTTGAGTTAAGCGCACGTGGTCGACTCGCTCGTTGAAACGGGGATCTTTGTCCGTGCGCATATTACGGAAATCGGCATGTTTCCGTAATGATCCCACGGATTTTGAGTTAAGCGTCCGTACGTAGTCATTTCACGGATTCCTGTGAGACCAGGTTGTCCAAAAAAGACACGTGCAGGGCTCACTTTTTGGCCGGACTCTAATGCAGTTTTTACCTAGATGGCGTGTAATCACATACAACGGAACGGACTAGTAAAGTGGGGCGAGGGAGAAGGGAGGCTGGCGGGGGTTACCGGTTGAACCGCGGGTCTGCATAGGCGTCTGGAATGTTCAGAACCTCCCCGGTGCGGGCCACCTGGCCGGCGATCCCCTTTTCTATAGAAAACCTATTCGGAGAGACCCAGGGAAACAAGGTGGAGGGGGGGGGCAAGAGAGAGAGAGAAACGGTTGAGGGTTGAAATGAGCTTGAGCTATAATGCTTTTTTAATGAGGACACACACACACACACGCACTCGCAGATCTGTGGAGCCGATATGAATGATCCCAGCCACAGTACTACGAGGATACCGTGCTGTGGACCTCAACACACACCCAAAGCCCAAAGCTTTGGATCGCCCCTAGCGTGGATTTCGCCTCATACTTGAAGGGCAACCCGAAAGATACAATCACATTGTTTTTTAACGGAGCATAGCACAGGGGCCTCGAAGGTAGGGAGCTGGACTTCTGTGCTTGCTTCTGATATGACTTAGTCCGTTTTTTTCCCATGAAAATTTTGAAAACGTTATTCCGTATCTGTCAGGGCAAGACGGTGTGCTTAGGGCTTCAGGGAGAGACCGACATTTCTGACAGGAGAGACCGCTCACACACCTGATTTCTTTGGTTTTCCTAAAGACGGGCTTTCCCTCGTTCTCCTCCCCGATGTCGAAGAGGTCGGAGTAGAGTTCTTTGTTATTGTGGTCTACCTGGAAGAGTGCACATCTGTCCGCATTCACCAAGTTTTTTGCATATATCTGCAACACAGGGGCAGAGAATGGACCACGGTTAGCACGTTAGCGTAGCATTACTAGCATCACATAGCTTTCTTTCCTACTGTAATGTGATTCACAGTTTGCGTGCTACAACCGGGACATTCGAGCGGGGTCGGAACACAAGAGGGTTGAGTTCCGACACACTCAGATTTGATTCATGATCTCTGGGGGTTATGTAGAGCGTGCTTATGAGCAAACCCCTCCCGTGTTATTAATATTATTTGCGGTCGGGTTAGACCTGATGATAGAGTGTCTGGCTGACATTTCCGTGTTGACGTTAAGGGCCTCAGAAAGGCCACCCTGGTTCTTGGGAGCAGTGAGGAGAAGGGAGCAGCACGCCGTGTAACTGGAGGGCCAGACACCATCAGTGGGTCGGAGGCGAGTCACATGAGCAGGGGATTGCCTCAGGTGGAATCCTATCCACAGGACAACTACGGCTACACAAAGGTGTCTATTTAGAGAAGCGCTTAAATTAAGATCAACACACATCGCGGGACGATAAGAACTGGCAGAATGGCTCGGAGCCAGGGCCGCACGCTGTGAGGGGAACATGCGATATGCGACCGGGTTGTTAAGTATTTTGATGATGGGATAAATGAAGAGGGAAAAAAGTGTGGACAGTTCTAATGTGGTCGTTTTTATTTTAGAATGTTACTTTAATATTGTCGCAAACATTTATAAGTGAAAACTGAGAAAAAGCATCTCATCAATACTTCAATACTTTTAAAAGGTTTTCAACATAATTCTTATTAAATAAGCAGTTTGTCAGAAAACATTGGAAAATCGGTTTTACGTAAGCTTAAACAACTGTAGTAACCTGTCGGTCCACTTACGACAAGAACTGCAACCCAAACAATGAATTCGGAGTCTAAAGTCTGAGCGGCCTTGAATACATGGTCGACATTAAACCAAATGTACAGGATAAGCATGTGTGTAGCACTTGGCTAGCTTTCTAGCCCAGCATGTGACAGAACATAGACTCCCATGACACGCAACCTTTGAAACCAAAACAAAGAACGGACTTACCATAATATGTTCAAGTAGAGAATCTATTGCGACAATGTTGTCAAAGTAGGTTCTGTGCAGAAAGGGAATAGATTAAACATCGCTATAGTGAAGATAAACAGAGCTCTGGTAAAGTCAAATTTGTAGTGGAAGACATGGTTCTAAGGGAGTAGCCTTTATGAATCTGGATTAAAACACAAACTGTGACCACCCACTGAAAAGAAAGTAAAATAACAATCTTATGTGCTAAATCAAGATCACAATAAGGTTATGTTTGGAGAAGCCCTAAATAAACTCATCATTCACGGTTATATGATGTCCATACTTTCACCCACAAAACCCCATCCGTAGATTTGGATTTGAACTATAGGCTGATAGGGACCAAGCCAGCCACTAATATTTAAAATTCTTTGATTTGGCTTTAGAAAAACATGGGGATTTTGGTCATGTAACGGTATCCTACTGCCCAAAGGTACTTAGGATACATGACTTGTGACCAGCCATGAGTTCAAATGCAAACTAGCTTCCTGGAGTTGTAGAATCTCAGCTAACCCACACATTAGCAGTCAGGATGAGTGAAAAATGAGTGCAAAATTCACTCTCATGGTATATTATTTATTCCCAAACAGACACACTTACTTTGACACATCTAGTAGGAAATCATTGAGCTCAGTCTGTTTGGCGAGTCCTCTGCACACCTAGGGAACAGAGAAAATGAGCCTACGCACAATTCAACAACAGTGACCATTAAAACAAGTCCCCTCATAGTCTCTCATGCAAAGCAGTTAATCCTGTCTCTTAACTGTAGCTAACTCCAACACTGTTAGCTAACAGCTGTTTTTAGCCGTGTTGGCTAGCTGATAAAAACGTACAATCAACGTTAAGCTTCTAGTCCGCCAGTGCCGTGTAACACTCCGATGTCATGTTTTTATCGCGGCTTAATGAATAACACAGCAAAGTGTGCTGTAACCCATCCCGCTGTGGTACTGTACACAGGCCCACTGTGGCAACGCACGCACGCAGGCAGGTCTGGGACCCTCGGCTTCTCAAAGGTGCCATTTGTACCACGCAAAAACAGCCCTGGCTGGCAGGCAATAATGACACCCACAGGGAGCGTAGTGTAAAGACTACCGGCTGGCTTGATTAGAGAGAGCTCACCCGCAGTCACTCAGTACCGCTACAGAGTAGCTCCTCTCCCCCTCTCCCCCTCTCCCCCTCTCCTATCTCCCCCGCCCCCGTAGAAAAACACACAGGCAGAACAAACAGTGTCACTCAAGAATATAGAAAGAAAGATGGGGTTTTGTTTTAATCTCCCTGCTGAAGTGAGTCTCAGAGGTGCGTCACCCATTGACGATGTACTGCCATGTTTTTAAAGGCGGATCTCACATTTTCTGCCCTCAGTGCTTGAAAGAGTTGGCCTTCAAATTTGCTGAAGCTCACAACTAACCCGACAAACCAAACAGCAACAACCAAAACGATACCGACAACAACAGCAAACACACTCACCTGTACTTGGTGGATGGCTACAGACGCCCATGCTAGGTTAGCTGTAGCAACCTGGAGAGCGAAAGGGGGGAGGGGGTGGGAAGCATGGCACGCTTAGCTCTGTTGTACTGGATGTCATGTGAATAGGTCAGCACCAGACGCACTAGACCTCTCCACCTCCCCCCCCCCACCCTCCCGTCTTGTGTACGACGATGAGGACGAGGACAAAGACGAAGAGGATAACAGTGACGAAGACGACGACGGCGATGACCGTGATGAGTCCACTGACCTCCTGGTGGCTGAGGTTGAAGGGGTCCTTGCCCCACTGCCGGTGGAGTTCCAGGATGGCGATGAGGTCCCCGATGGCAGTTAGGATCGGGAGGCACAGGACTGAATGAACATGGATCCCTGAGTCATGCCCTGTGCCGTCTGGGAAGCGTTCATCCTGCACAGAGAGATGGTGGTATAGTTAAGGCCGATGGTTTCCAACCTTTGACCTTTTAGTTGCACCCCTAGACCTTTCGTGGACAACCACATACGCAAACAGGGAAAGACGGATAAATACACATGGAGCGGCTGTGCCGGCGCCAGTGTTGCCAGATTGGGACAGATTTCCCGCACAATCTGGCAACCCTGGCTGCATTGCGCTGCAGCCAGGGTTGCCAGATTGTGCGGGAAATCTTGCAACACTGGCGGCCAGCACCCCCCTTTTTACACGGTTATTACTGCAGGGAGGCCGCTGCGATGTGGTAAACAGTGGAAAGAAGAAGTCAGCAACCCTGCTTATGCTACCCGTTTGATTATTTAGCCAACACAAATTAACACAAAACATCAATGGAACACAGTGCAATGGACAACAAGATGGATTGCACGAAGCGACACTATTTTTGAAATGATAACAAAGCCATAATACTATAATTACTGAACAAAAATGATAATATATATACTGTCAATGATTTATATAATTGTTTAAATTTGTCTGTTTCAATAATAATACCCCGCGTACCACCTGCAGTACCTTTGCGTACCACAGGTTGAAAAGCACTGAGTCAGGGGGAGTCTGCGTAACGCCTCGTACATATACTGCATTCAGAACAAGCGGCTGTAACCTATTTCCTTAGCACTGGTTACCATCACACAGACTAGCCATCCTGTCTTGTGGTGCACCCCAGGTTGCGTGCAGGCCTGCAGGTGCTGTTGACTCAACAACAGTGGGCCCCAACTGTTCATGTGGAGGATGTGGTTGAATTTACAGGTACGCGCTGTTTGTCACGCTGCAGGCTTTGTCGAGACGGACGCATCCCACAACACAAACAATATAAACTGCACCACAGGGGTGCACTCCCGCGGGACGTTACCGGCCGCACTCGGCACGATAAGTCCCATCACCTGGCATCCATTTGAGCCAATCAGAACTAAATTGCAAACAGAAACTGCTGTTCTATCTGGGGCAACAGCGTTGTCCTTGGGATTCGGTGTTGCATTACTGTGCACTAATGAGACCGTGGCCTTGTGTTCTCTGCGAGTGTAAAGACTGTATTGTATTGTGGTGGATGTGCATGAGATGTGGAGGAGCACGAAGCGAGCGTGGAAAATGAGCTGAAACATTGCATTCAGATCTACGCTACCCAAGGGACTCCTTTCAACGTGCAGGGGACCGGAACCGACAGCCTTACCCCTTTGAGGTCCTCGACCAGCAGTGTTTTGCGAGTCTTGGCAACGTGAGCGGCAATAGTGGTCCCGAAAGCTATAGGACCGGATGGGATGAGGCATGGGGGCCCGTCCTTGGCCCCTGTTGGAGTGAACAAACACAGACTCTATGGAGAGGAGAGCACAGAGAGGAGAGAGTTTGAAGCACCCCCCACGACCACGCCAGGTAAGGAGGAGAACGGTGTAGGGAAGAAGGAGGGTGCTCAGGCTTACGTTGTTGCATTCTCCCAAGAAGTAAAGTGCAAATCCATCAGCTTTTGTTGCTGTAAGATATAAGCAGGGGGCACAGAATGAAATCGAGTGAAATGGTGAACATGAAATAAACATGGGGGGGGGGCAGGGCAGGGCTACAGATGGACGGACGATCGCAGCACACAGACTGCGGTCACGTGAGAGGTTTGTTATTGGTAATACCGTCCCGCGTTCATTAGCTTGCAGATTTAACGTAACCTTTACCGTATCCAGAAGACTGCGACCGACAACCATAACATATTCTGTTCTATCTAGTCACGTGTGTTGTGGGAGTGGCTTTGAATACTTTCAAAATCGTCCCATCCATACCCGTCTTGATAATGTTGCACAACTCGTAAAGCAGCAGCTTATTGTCTCCTCCGGTGTCCAGCCGCTGTTCCATATAGCTGTTGAGCTCGTGCACGACTCCCTGCATGTCAGTGTCCTGGTACTGCGGGGCAGAACACACACACACACTCACACACACACACACACACACACACACACACACACACACACACACACACACACACACACACACACACACACACACACACACACACACACACACACACACATCAATGCATGCCCAACAAACACACACATGGATACACACACGCGCGCGATCGCGCAAGACAAGCCCGCACACGGATTGCAGACGTACACAAAACATACAAAACACACACAGACGCAAACACACAGACCCGCACACACACTCTTAACACAAACGTGCATGGATACAACACACACACACACACACACACACACACACACACACACACACACACACACACACACACACACACACACACACACCACACACACACACACACACACACACACACACACACACACACACACACACACACACACACACACACACACACACACACACACACACACACACACACACACACACACACACACACACACACACACACACACACACACACACACACACACACACACACACACACACACACAGACACACACATACACGGAACAAAGACAAAGATATACACACACTGAAGTACAAGAATCATTCATCCATGCATTTATTCATTCATGCATTCATTCTGAATTTTGCGTCAAATTCATTCAGTATCTATGTGAACGGTCGGGGCAATGTCAACAACCCCCCCCCCCCCCCTATGCAACTGTGGCTTGCCGTCAAAGGGATCCCCTTGCCACTGGTCCCACGGGGAGGAGCGGGCCCGCACATCAGAGGGCTGTCAGCTCCGTTAAGAGCCCCCCGCCGGCACCACTGCACCGCGCCGTGCCTGAACGCGTGCTTACGTAACGGTCGGGCCTCCTATCAGGGGCGGCGCGCCGGGGCCCAGAGAGCGGGCTATTCTGGGGCTGCAGTGAGGGTTCAGGACAAGCACAGCAGCACCGAGAGAGAGAGAGACAGGGAGGGAGAGAGAGAGAGAGAGAGAGAGAGAGAGAGAGAGAGAGAGAGAGAGAGAGAGAGAGAGAGAGAGAGAGAGAGAGAGAGAGAGAGAGAGAGAGAGAGAGAGAGAGAGAGAGAGAGCGACGGAACGAGGGAGAGAGTGCGACAGAGAGAGAGAGCTAGCGGACGAGGGAGAGGGAGTGGGAGAGCGAGCCAAGGGGAAGCGAGTGAGAGCGCGACTTAGAGAGAGAGAGAGAGAGAGAGAGAGACAGAGAGAGAGAGAGAGAGAGAGAGAGAGAGAGAGAGAGAAGGCGCACTAGAAAGGCGGTCCCAGCGGACGCCGTCCCCCCGCCCACATCCTGTTTGCTCAGACGTATGGATGACGCACTGAGCCGCCTGGCCAGACCTCCTTTATCTGTTCCCCTGTGTGTGTGTGTGTGTGTGTGTGTGTGTGTGTGTGTGTGTGTGTGTGTGTGTGTGTGTGTGTGTGTGTGTGTGTGTGTGTGTGTGTGTGCAGTGTGTGTGGTGTGTGTGTGTGTGTGTATGTGGTGTGTGGCAGTGCAGCACATTTATATGCACGCATTGCACTCTTATATGCGCGAGTGTGTGAGTGTGTGAGTGTGTGAGTGTGTGAGTGTGTGAGTGTGTGAGTGTGTGAGTGTGTGAGTGTGTGAGTGTGTGAGTGTGGCTGCGTGCGTCAGTCTAGTCTACGCGGCTCCGCTGCCCTCCTTTTAAGTGCTGACACCCCGTGTCCCAGGGGCGGCCGCCTCACAATGGTGTCAGGTCGACACAATAGCGGGCATGAGCGCGACACGCTGCGGAGCCCGGCGCGGTGGCAGCGGCGGCCGGAGCCTCGCTGCAGAGCCCGGGCCGTGGCTCAGGCGGTCCCGACAGCCAGGAGTAGGAGGATGGGATAGGTAGCAGATGGGATAAGGGTAGCAGATGAGCGTTGATACACTGATCATCAGGAGATACAGTCACGGTGTGCCTGTGGACTCAGGAGGCCGCTCTGAGCAGGCGGACGGAGAGCGTTGTTAAAGGGTGTTCTAGGGAAACGGCCTTTTGAGCGTCTCGCCCTGTTCCGATGCGTCGGGCTCCAGACCCGTCGTCGACTGATCCGTCCAATCGTTTCTTATCAGGTTTTTTTCATACACGCGGCTCATTGATGCGGCACTTATTTTAGGACTTTTGCATGGTTATAGAAATATTAAATTGGCTTATCAGGGTTTCCCACAGCTGTCTGTAGGAGCAGCCAAATGACTTATTGCTCTACCAACAAATTAACTTTTCACAATATGACGACAATTTGCAAATCCGGTTAATGTCAGCGTCTGCATTCAATTTGACAAGAAATATTGGATTAGCCAAATATACTATAACATGGGCTAATATAATATACAGTAATTAATATGGATCTGGAGAGATGGAGAGCTCCATTCTGTCTGTCTGTTACGCACAGCGTTCACATCCGATCACGACAAACCGCCCGTCGATATAGAGACTGACGCTGCATTTCACTGATTAAGAACGCAAGATTGACGTGATTGACGCGTTTCAGTATACAGAACCAACGTGGCTCGAGTGCCAACAGAGAGAATCCCTTTCACCAGCACAAGTGGTATGATATGGGAGGTAGAGGAGGTAGAGCGGGTTGGCTGTCAACCCGTAAGGTTGCTAGTTCAATCCCCGGCTCCTCCAAGATCAGTGTCGGGGGTTTCCATGAGCAAGACGGCCTCACCCTTACTGCTCCTGACGAGCTTGCTGTCGCCTTGCACGGTTGAAAGCGCCGTCGGTGCGTGAACGTGTGCATGAATGGGTGAATGTTAGGCAGTATTGTAAAGCGCTTTGTGTGGCCACTGCTTTGAAAAGCCCCGGTTCATTCACCTCATGAAATATATCTTTGGAGCATCTATAATGGTTTTCAAACTAACTAACTACCCCCCACCCCCACAAAAAAACATTGTATATCTTAAAGAGTTCTTCTAGAAGCCAAGCCACGCTGTGGTATCACTCATTAAGTAGCCTCATCCTCGCCATGGAAATCCCCGCTTTTACACACTTCCCGACAACGATTAGACTATTAAAGATAACCGACTAAATGGCTTTCTATGTCGAAGATTTGAGGTCAACCATAATGGATAAGAGGGGGAATTTAAAGTATGGTATCAGAACAAAACTAGTTTTCCTTACTCTCTGATGTTTCAATTGAAACATCGTATTTTGATCGTTTGGGCATTTCTTCATTCATCATTTCAATTCATTTAGGCCTACAAATGGGTTTCACTATGAGTTGTTATCTTTATTTCATAACGAGACAATACAGTTTAAAGAGGAAAAATCAATGATATTGATTAATTTCCCAGCCCTAAGCGGAGCAACCAATGGCTGGGGCTGTGTGGGTGACTAGGGACGATATTGACGATATATATTGACGAGGGATGGTGATCAGTATCTGGCAGCGTGCTGATATACACTACTGTTTAACTGAACTAACTATCTCAACTGGTCAAATCCAATGTAATACAGGGAGGTCCTATATTAAACAGACACATTCCCTTACACAACTAAATCACTGACAAATGAAAACACACCCGCAGATGTACAGAATCCATACACCAATACACACACACACACACACACACACACACACACACACACACACACACACACACACACACACACACACACACACACACACACACACACACACACACACACACACACACACACACACACACAGACACACACGCACACAAAACACACGCAGCAAAATAACTTACCCTGCTGACATCTTTGGCTGATGCGTCATCTACAAAAAAAAAGCAGAGAACAACACAGTGTTGACAATACATTCAGCGACAGGGACACTCGGACACAGCCTCCAGTATGCAGCCAATAACCCCATAATGATTATTAGTGACGTGCTCTATACAACCCCCTCCTCCCCTCCCCGGGCTCGTTGGCCAGCGTTGCCCAGTGAGCAGACGTACCAGAGACAATAGAGGAGTTGTACATCCTTGATGTCACCCCTATGTGTACATGGGAATCTGAAACCCAAGCCTGTCTCCGGGAAGCAGGCAAACCCAATAAATCCCAAACGCCCGCACTATTTGGGATTGGCACATGTATTTGGTACATGTCTGGCTGTAAGATGCTGAAAGAAGGTGGATTGGATGATCACGTGGAAGGCCTGGTGTAGATTTGGAGACAGATTTGATGTGTGTGTGTGTGTGTGTGTGTGTGTGTGTGTGTGTGTGTGTGTGTGTGTGTGTGTGTGTGTGTGTTTGTGTGTGTTACACATTACATTGTGTAGCTATACAAGCTGAACAAAATATTCAGAGCAACAGATCAGAGATTGGAAGTGTGATGACAGCATTTTGCTGTCCTGTGATTGGCTAGTCAAAATCACCTTTTTTAACACAGCATGTTAGATGTCTGTCTGTCTGTCTGTCTGTCTGTCTGTCTGTGTGTGTACATGTACGTGTATATGTATAAGTGTGTGTGCGTGCATCCGTGTGTGTGTGTGTGTATGTGTTGCACGGGGGATTTGTAGCATGTTTACACATCACACATACAAGCACATGTCCTTTCTGCCGTGTTCCTGTATCGTCCAGGCCAAGGAATCCCGTTAGCAGCAGCGGTCACACTTCAACTTTCAGCCAAAGGAATTCTGTCAGTGACAGTGGCAGAAATTTTACTGAGTTCACCGCAGCCGTCTCTCGACAGCCGATGCAGATCTCACGGCGGAGAAGCTACGTGCTCAGAGGGAAACACTCGTAGTGTAGGCTAGCATTCGGGGGGGGGGGGGGGCGCTACAATGTGACATTTGTCGAGACGCAGGAAAAGAACGCGACACAAAACAGAACCGCATCGTACAATCCGTACCAGGTTTAGAAACCACTGACAGGCCTCCCTAACACAACGTGACATGTGAATAAAGATGGGGCTTAAAGTGCAAATTCCTGGAGAGGTTTTCGGGGGCCGTCGGTGGAACAGGCAGACGTACGACTATTGTGTTTGGACGCGGACGCCGAACTCTGCGATACTTCTTTTTTTTTTTTTGTTGTTGTCTTTAATGACGACTTCCGCCAATCAAAACATTCCCTGGACTTGCTGTCTGAGAGCCAGTCTGAGGGGGGGGGGGGGGCAGGGGAAGCACCGATTGTAACTAGAAGCAAACTTACTCGAGACACTACTTTTCCTCCCCCCCCCTCCTCCTTGAGCAGCCTTGGGTTTGAAAGGCAGCAGCACACATGACTCTGGAGCGCTCTGATCCTTTTGCGGCGCTCCGTGTGATCAGAACCATGCAGAAAGCCCTACGGTTTCGTTTCGAGCCGAAGCGCTTCTGTTTTTTTTTTGGTTTTTTTCGCCGTCGCCAGCTCTCAAATGAGCCCCCTTGTTCATTTTGAGGAAGGAAAATAAAGCCCTCTGTGTTGTTTGTTGTTTTAAACATTCCGC
>OLKM01000335.1:186721-189221 GCA_900291075.1 Melanogrammus aeglefinus
GACTAATGCAAGACTTAAAACAATGTCGATTTATCGTAAATATGAATGACAGCGTGTTGTCGGTGAACAGCACGGCCGAGTGCCATACCCAACATCGCAGGAGCAGCAATTTCTGGTAAATAGTGTAAATCTACATTTGTAACACCTTTTACAACGTGCCGCAATGTGGTGCCGCAGAGACTCTTCGGTCTACCGTCTGCCTCAGGAGTAAGAAAACATATTTTCACATAATTATTCTTATTAGTAGTGAATCATATCGCAATCGCGGTATCTATCAAAAATAATCGCAATAGGATTTATTGAGCACGTAGTCCAGCCACGGTGTGATAACGTCCCCCGGTTTGATGTGTGCTGGGTCTGACTACGTGTACGTCAAGTGCATGACCGGTCACTAGCCGTGATGTTAAATTAAATTATTTAAATGATTATAAATAGCATCTTTATGAGACATCTTGGCTTGAAAAAGAGCAGCCGTGGTTGCCAGCAACGAACAAACGGAAACACCACCAACACATGGGCCCAATCGGTGGGACAGTGTTGAGCTACTATTTCTATTTCACTGGGACTATTCTTAAAAGGGCCTGAAGTGTAGATTCATGGCTCACACAGCCTTTACATTCCAAACCCCTTGATGTGGGCTGAATGGATGGAGCCATTCATCTCCAAAAGCACAACGCAGCTTGTGATTGTCACGAGAGTCTCTATATTAGAACTACCTATACTCAATGTGAACGTTCACACAAGACACTTGGACCACGCGCTCACACACACACACACACACACACACGTACTCATTCACCCACACAAACACACACACACACACACACACACGTACACACACACACACACACACACACACACACACACACACACACACACACACACACACACACACAACACACACACACACACACACACACACACACACACACACAAACACACACACACACACACACACACACACACACACACACACACACACACACACACACACACACACACACACACACACACACACACACACACACACACACACACACACACACACACACACACACACACACACACACACACACACACACACACACATACTCATAGCACACACAGAAACACACACATACACACACACACGTACTCATGCACACACTAACACACGCAAACACACACACACATACACACACACACGCACAAACCAAGAAACACACACACCCCATTTCTGTAAGAAACAAAACAACTGTACAGTAGATCTGTGCAGGCCGTCACACTGCTATTAAAAAAACTAAAGACCAGCCCATAATAACCCAACTGAGTAAACAACAGATCCACGCTCCGCAGAGTTCTTTTCCCCCCACTGACACATCCACACCCTTAACCCATACGGCCCTCACCAGCTACCCCCAGCCCTCCCTCCCCTCCGGTCCCAGTGCCCCCCCCCCCCGTCCCCCTGCAGCCGGCTGCATCTCTCTGGAGGAGCCCCTCTGACGTCAGCGGCTGCGCTGGGCTGCTTGCCAACCCTGTGAGCCCGTGATGGATGTGCTCGTTTTTCTGTGCAGCAGGCTGTGCTGAGCGCGCCACTGCACCGACTTCAACTTAACCCCCCCACCCCCAACCACCCCCACCCCCACCCCCCCATCTCCGTTCCAAACATGTCCAGTGACCGGTACAGACTCCCCCAGTCGGCCCTCTGCTATCCTACTTCTCCTCCCCCCCCCCCCCCCCCCCCGCACCTACTTCCCCTCTCCACCCAAACCCTTTTAGCACACGCTGAAGGGGTGGGGGGGGACGCAGACGGCAGGGGGATGACACCAGCAGCAGAGCCAGGGTTCTGATACACAAGTAAGGCTGTTTAACGTTCTAGCGCTGTCAATACAGCGGCCGGGTGCTCAGAGCGCCATGACAGGCACACGCCACCAAAACGTGGCGTGACTGAGGTAAAAGCCCATGCAGTGAAAAGTCGCACACATAATGCGCACGTTGACTCAACTGTCTTTTGGTCTCCTTCTAAACCAAGAGTAAGCATAGCAAGCAGATATTATAACCTGCGGAATATAAAAACGGCGTCCACAGCAAACTAACAATCGGAGCTGCGATTGCATCGGACAAAAAATCAAAACAAAAGAGTCTCAAAAACTGAAATCCAACTTGTTATTTCTTCCCTCCTGCCGGCTACCCCGGCAACGGTTGTCTGGAAACGGAGTAGCGAGCAGAAGGGAGAGAGCGTGAGAAGGAGTAGAATATAAAAACGAAACATCAATGAGCACAGCGAAGGCCACAGTCAAACCATATGTTCCGCTAGGGCCACAGATAACTCCTTGCAGGCCCCTTCCCCCCACGCACACACACACACACACTCTGTGGTGGCGTGGTGGCGCGTCACAGGGGACGCAGTGCCGGCCAGAAGACTGCACACCGTGAGTGGAAGAACTGTCTGCTCTGGTGCGTGATGTGTTTGCTATCTCTACTGGTGTCCATACGTGTGTGTGTGTGTGTGTGTGTGTGT
>OLKM01000335.1:191721-199221 GCA_900291075.1 Melanogrammus aeglefinus
TACATATTCGGAATGCTACTTTTCAGTCGTTGATTATAGAAACGTGTGGGGGGAATTCTATATACTCCCACAGAGAGATACACAAGATGGACTCCTTTTATTTCACATAAATTGAAGCAGAGCTGGTGAATGTAAAATTCTGATGTGAATCATTCCCTTCCTTCATCACAAACCTAATGCAATGCCCAGGAGGACTAAGGAAGAGTGATACATCATCAGTGATGACTAGTTCCAACAACCATCCTTCGAGTTGCTTGTTGATTGATTATGGTAAGTTTGACCCAAATCATTTTTTGCCATCACAGTTCCTTTTCCCCTCTCCATCTCTCTCTCTCTCTCTCTCTCTCTCTCTCTCTCTCTCTCTCTCTCTCTCTCTCTCTCTCTCTCTCTCTCTCTCTCTCTCTCTCTCTCTCTCTCTCTCGTTTACCCTCTAACTCTCTTTAACTCTGTCTCTAACGCGCGCTCTCTCTCTCTAACTCTCGCTCTCTCTTTCTCTCTCTCTAACTCTCTCTCTCTCTCTCCCTCTCTCTCGTTTACCCAAAAAGACCCTGCTTTTTCTTATACTTATTTCTTTAACGTCTCTTTCCTACACTCCCGACAATGGTGGCCCTGGGAAGCCAGGGGTCTCTCCCAGGGTGCAACAGCTCCACTGGCGACCACCACGTGCTGCGGCCCTGGATGCTAGCTAACCCCCTGAGGAACCACATGAGCCCAAGACATCTCTGCGTCTTCTGAAGACGACGGAGGAGGAGGAGGAGGAGGAGGAGGAGAGGGGCGCACTGGGTCAGCGGCCTGCCCTGAACTCGCTCAACAAACCTCAGCAGAACGTTCCTTCTCTCGGGGGCCAGCACTACTTCAGAGGAATGGCGTCAGCCCAGATGAACACATGGGGGAAGCTTTTGTTAGACTTTCTATTAAATGTCAAAATCGTATTTTTCCCGCAAGATGTGGAACCCGTGTGACATTATGCTGTAAAGACGGTACATGCCAAGGAAAGAAGGCTTTGGCGATGACAAAGTCGACACACTGGGTTCATTGGGATTATCCAAAGTTAGAAAAATAGGAAAATCCCAAACAAAGTGATAACGTTACAACAAAACAATGTAACAATATAAAGTAAGGTAAAGGCACCTAGTGTACGCACTTATTGTACGTTGTACGTCCTTGCACTTAAAAATAGTACTTAGCATTGTTTATCATCTTATAAGTCGCTTTGGATAAAAGCGTCTGCTAAATGCCCTAATATACCGGTAATTGTATTCACCCTTCAAATCAACAGTAAATAATCCTTCACTTATGCGCTCACTAGCACACCAACTCCTAGTATTCAAGAATACTTCAGAGTTTACAACTCTGGGGCATTTGGCAGGCACCCCTTCATCTACACAGCGTCCTAAAACCAGAGTTAAACACATCTCGTATTCTGCAGTAATAGCCTGCGCTGGAAAACTCAATTGACACATATTATACCACAAGTGGATGTATTTTCTGTGTTATTATTTGCATCAATCTGCAGCGTCTTTTGCGAGTGGCTAAACCCCAGTTGGCCCGGCCTGCTCAGACTGAGTCAACCGTGGGTTTCCTGTGTGAAAAACAAGGGCTTGAGTCCATGCAGTGAGGTATTCTTGGATAACACTTGTCCTGACTACAGTGTACCACACCCCTGGATTGGAGAAGCCAAACCCAGAGAAGCCGTCTGTCTGGGTCACTCCTTAGGCTCTGCATTGTCGGATACAAAGTTCTCCATGGATAGTACTCTGGGTTGGAAGACCGTGGTCTTGCACACAGGCATCAAAACCAATGTTTACCGGGGCTCTTGTGTCAATCTAGTGGCATCAACATCAAAATCCAAACACCCTCATTCTCATTGCAAGACCTAGGGTCTACACATTTCCAAGAAATTCCACCTTGGAGTTTTTCGAGGTAAAGGACTCAGTTTATCGTCGACTCATCGATATTTCAAAGTATATATCAATTTTCTTTATTGTGCAGCTTACAGTTGTCAATAAAAAGTGTGTTGAGTCGGATGTACCATATGCCTTCATACAAGGGTCCTTTTTTATAGCAAAGAGAGCCCCGATACGAGACCTTTTTTTATCTTTATTGATTATTGATTCAGGTCTTTCTTACTTTTCTGACCTATAATATCTCGTAAAAGATATGTAGAGACATGTACATGAGAAAATGCACAGATAGCCACTTAAGTCGTGAAGACAGAGTGTGACAGCCCTTAAAAGAATAAACCGCCCCAAGCACTTAACTCATCTCTCTTCTTTAAAGGTCAAGGTGTCTGATGCTGCTCTAACGTCGAATAGAAGAGCTGACAGAACCCATGAAAGAGATCTCATGACGCATGTCGTATGAAATGAAAGAAACCAAAGGCTCTCGCCAAGCTGGTCAAAGTTGCACCGACCAAACCCGAGCTCCGAGGGGCAGCGGACCCGTGGTATTCTGTGTTTTGATCGGGGTGAACACGGGGTTGGATAACTCGGCTATGAGATCAAGCCCCATCGGCCAATCAGGATGGTGGCAGCAGCAACAGCAGCGGCAACAGCAGATGTTCAATGTGGGAGTTGTCCTGCCCCCTCCTCCCTCCTCCCTTCCCTCCCTCCGCCTCCCTCACTCCCCCTCCCTTCCCTTCCCTCCCTCCTTCTACCCTCCCTGTGTGATGTGCACAGAATCAATAGATACATCAATCAATAAATACAGACGAGGGAGAGAAGCGTGCGAGAGAGAACAGAGAGATGGAGAGAGAGAGAGGGATGGAGAGAGCGAGAGAGAGAAAGAGAGAGAAAGAGAGAGAGAGCGAGAGAGAGAGCGAGAGAAAGAGAAAGAGAGAGAAAGAGAGAGAGAGAGAGAGAGAGAGAGAGAGAGAGAGAGAGAAGAGGACGAGGAGTAGAGAGGAGGAGAGTGAGAGATGGAGAAGAGAGAGAGAGAAAGGAGAGAGAGAGAGAGAGAGAGAGAGAGAAGAGAGAGAGAGAGAGAGAGAGAGAGAGAGAGAGAGAGAGAGAGAGAGAGAGAGAGAGAGAAAGGGGCTTGGCTGAGAGTCAAGGGCACGCGGCCAGTGCAGTACTTTTTTACTTTCCTGACATGAGGCTGAAGCAGGAAGGGGATGGAGTGGGAGGCACCGTGTGTGTGTGTGTGCGGCGTGTGTGCGTCAGCAGGTCCGTCTGGGATTCCCATGCCAGGAGGAAGAGCATGTGGTTCTTATCTATGGGAGGGATTGAGCCCCTGAATCCCAAACACTGACATTCTGCCACTGGTGGACAGGGGGAAAAAATAAGGGAGGAATAGGGGATTTCGTCAACATTAATGGAGGAAAATAAGAACAACTACTATTATTATTGTTATCGGACGCTATTATTCATCCGTCTGCCGAAGATTGGGAGACGGTGAGGAAGAACGTGTTGGCTTGTATGACGCGTTTGTGAAATGCATTTTCACACACACGCACGCACACACACACACACACACACACACACACACACACACACACACACACACACACACACACCGACCACACACACACACACACACACACACACACACACACACACACACACACACACACACACACACACACACACGCACACACACACACACACTGCGGTTTAAGTCCTTGAGGCCAAAGGTGAATGGCGTAATGAGACGAGAAAATCAGAAAGGCGACCAATCCTGGGTGGGGTCGAGTCCACAAAGCTCCCAGTCCCAGTCTCTTATAGCCACAGTGTCCAATGTTCTGGTTCTACATGGATGTCACAAAGCCATGCTATTGTTTGAGAAGTAAGCCACGACCAACCATTTTTTTTTAAATGTTTGCAGTGTTTCCCCCAGAAAATCTCTTAGTCAAGGTGGTCAAGGAGCCGGGGGGGGGGGGGGGGGGGGAGTATTACGATGCATTATTTATCTTTATTTTATTTTATTATTTATTTTTTTTATACCTGATGGAAGTATGTCTTTATTCCCTACGAGAGTTTTTTCGACTTTGTTAATGCATAATAATTAAAAATTATTTATAATAATAATAATATATATTTATTTTTTTAGAATATATATATTTTTAGACATTGTAGTCAAGGCGGAGCCCTATTGTTCTTAAGGCGGCCGCCTTAACCATAAAGTGCTTGGGGAAAACACTGGTCAAAGCCGACCATATCGGCTGACGTATAATTAAAATCACACAACGTAGACCCCCCCCCCCCCCCCCCCCCACGCACCCCTTTATTCACTCTCCATCATGAATCCTACAGGACTATCCCAGGGCCAGACATATGTTGGAAGCTGCTGTTAATACAGAGTCTAGGCTTCAGGGTATTCGATGTGTACATCACTAGAGCATAGTTAGCTTAGCATTAGCTTTCTCCACGGAAATGTAATCAGGCAAAATCAGTAAAAATCAGGTCAAAACTATATTCATTGCTGCTTAAGTTGCATCTATAATACAGTGTGCACACATATATGCTAGATAAATAGCTGCAACTCTTCTACCTGCCCTTTGCATGGCGATGTGCCCATGTGATGATCTGGACTTTGAAAATGTCATTAGCATTAGCTCTTGCAGACACACGCCCCTGAATTCTGAAAACAAACAGCACTGCACAAACATGCAGGCTACCACCTCCCTTGCTGAGTGAGAGACATTGCCATGGAAATGCAATTTGCATTATTTCCAATGCCAGGGTCCAGGTCGTTAGACATACAAGGCCGGGGATATAAATGGGTGGCTGACATGCAGATAAGCCATGTCCCCTTGATGCTTGCTGCAACGCTTCCACTGTGATGAGATGCATATCACCTCCACCTTCAGACCCGGCCCCACGGAGAGGCCATCTCCTCTCGGTACCAGAGAAACACCGATATGAAGCAAGAGTTAAAGGGGAACCCCACCTTGGTCCACCACATCAGCTCCGTTACCCCGAATATTTTGCAGAGAAGTCAGACCATTGACGCCATTTATTCAAATCGGACCAATGGGCAACACGTGTCCCGGGACCAGCGTCGTCAGTAGTCCAACTTTTCCACACGAAAATGTCCAATGTTGCAAAAGTTACACAAAAAGGGGTACCGGTGGGCTACCAGTCTGTCGTTTTCTATCAAAAGAACATACATGCATTCGATGTTGAGCACTTCTGTGTGCACCTACTGGCTATAACAATCGTTTCATCCCGATTATGGTTTGCCGCTGAATGCTCCCCACTAAGAAACCTCTCCTACATTACGGGGGGGGGGGGGGGGGGCTCTTGTTTAACGTCCAGACCTGTGAGTTTACAGCCGGTGGCACTGGAATCACGCACAAGCCCCTGGATGGCGTTCAGAGTACCTCATTTGATACTCGTTTATTTATACTCATCTGAAGTACGTCGTGCCAGTTATAGATTACGAACCTAGCCGATGATAAAGTGCCCTAACAGTGCGGGCCGAAGCGGATTTCTTGGGAGTCAGCATAATTTCCCCCCTCACACTGTAAACTCTGTACTTCCAACACACACTCCCGACACACACACACACACACACACACAACCCTGGAGCACACATCATCGACGCGCTCATGTTCCCTGTTTCACATCTGGACCGTCAGTGAACTCTGCAGCCCCAGCTAAACAGGCCATCGGGGACGTGGTGATGAGAACCACAGACCCTGGCTCAGATCCTAGCTCTTCCCCGACATTGTGCTCCTTTATGAGCCACCATCATAGGGGGGGGACCAAAAAAAGGTCCACTTGTATATGCATCCCCTTTTTTCCATCCCCTCTCTCCCAGTTGACAGGAAGGTCAGCGGGCGGTCGGACTGGGAACCTCTTCCCTTCGGACGCTCGGATCCCACACTGACTGCGGCGGCGATCAAGCTCGCTCATGTCGGAGCACCGCTCAACATGAATGGTTCGCGTCACACGACGAGACAACCTGTTGTGTTTTCCATTGTGCATCACGCAGCCTTTTTTTTTTCTTCCCCCCGCCTGTAGATGCCGGGGACACGCGGCAACTTATCGCGATCCGTGTGAAACGGTTGAGTGTGGATCTCCGCCGGCTTGAGTGGGGTGAACGATCTGGGAGGGAGTGGATATGGAGCTCACGCTGACCGTGTGTGTTCAGGGAGGCCACTAGGTGGACGGGGCGATGTTCGGAGTGACTCTACCCCTGGCTCGCTCCGACACAGGGAGAAGATGCCATGCGGTGCAGCAGGAAATATCCAGCAGGAACACATCCTGCCAGACAATGCACCTTTCTTCACAACGTTAAGTTATTCCTCAATGTTCAATTGGATTTGATAAAATGCCTAAAAGATCACATCAGGGCTGACAAAAAAAGTGACCGGCCTGAACTATAACGCAGATATGTTGGGCATTGAGTTTCTCTCCAAAAAATAAGTATGCACACACACAGGAACGCAGACGCGCGCACACACACACACCCGCACACACACGACACACACACACACACACACACACACACACACACACACACACACACACACACACACACACACACACACACACACACACACACACACACACACACACAAACACACACTGTGTGAATAATAACAGGCTTTATTATCACAGGACTCGAACAACACCGCTCAAACTTAAGTTTCTGCAATAAGCACGGTACGAAATAACACAGATGGGAACAATTATGACAGGGACAGGAGGGTAACTCACAGACACACACACACACACACACACACACACACACACACACACACACACACACACACACACACACACACACACACACACACACACACACACACACACACACACACCAACATTTGTTAAAGATATAACCCTTTTTTATCATCTAAACAAAGTAATAAATAAGATCATAAACTTATAAGAAGGGAAGTTATATATTGCAAACTTAGAGTTTGGGTTTATAGGCTACATAACTATCGACATAGGCCTATAGTCCATTAATTTTGTGTAGCTCCATATCAAAAGACTGCCAATAACCTTTTAAAGACTAGGATAGTATTAAACTCTACAATGATGTTCTAAATTGTACATTAGGCCAACTGCCAATGGCCTAATTAAAAACACTAGAAAATGTCCTTTTGCCGGCGTTCATAGGCAACAGACTATACCTAATCCAAAACACAGTGGAGGAGGAGTAATACACGGAACTGGAGCATTAGATAATGATTGAATGACGTGTATGCAAATAAATAAAAAAGTTAATGTTTACTCCCATACGCCTGTGCTGTCATTATTATCGCACGTTACTATGATGACCTCTGGAGCCTACGGTTCACCTCACAAACAGTTGCTTTGAAAACGCTAGAACAGTGGAAGCATTCTGAAACCCTAAATTCTTGTCCTTTTTTGGTAGGCCTATTCGTGCGGGCGGGATACCTGCATATCTCCATAATGCATTCCATGACCACAGTTTACTGCTATGCGTATGCTTTGGCATTATCGAGCAAAGACACACTCGAAGCTGTTATCACGGTTTTGCAACCAGAAAAGGTCAACCGAGGTGCCATTCGACCACTGGCCAGCC